>PVHX01022469.1:0-21487 GCA_004024805.1 Geosciurus inauris | reverse complement strand
GACGATCTTTATTAACTTTTATAATTCATTTGTCTGGCCCTGAGGAAGGTACTTTGATCTTGGGTCCTTTGGTGACCTCGAAGGATGTTGGCAGAATCACAGTCCCCAGAGTTCAGAGGCCTGCGGGTCAAGTCTGACTTCTGTGGCTTGGGGCTGGGTGGGGAGAGTGTGTCTCAACGCTCTGACCTGCAGAGGTGCTGCTGCTGGGGGTGGGATGGGCCTCTGGGCAGTTGGGGAGGCAGGGGAGCCCCCTCTCAAGAGGAAGGCTCCAGGTGGCAGCACCCTCATGGTCTGGAACCGCTGCCCCTCGCCTGTCCCAGCCTGAGAGCTGGTCATATGGCCAGGCGGGAGCCCAGCTCTTCAGATGCGGGCATCCTTCCCGGAACCCGCTGGTCCCCATTAGCAAGCTAGAGCCACCTAGCTAGGAGTGGCAGGTCCCGCAGCCCCACCCTGCTGTCTTCTACTCGGACACCCCTGAAAACCCAGGAGAGGGTGGGTCGCCTGGACTCTCACACCCAGGTGCCCTGCCCCTCACCTCCTCCCCGCCCAGCCGCGACTCGTCTTCGTCCTCGTCCTCGTCTTCGTCCTCGTCCTCCAGCGTGTACTCCTGCGTGAATGGCACAGCTCCCTCCGCCGAGTGGAAACGGAGGCGGTAGAGCAGCCTCACCCACTGGCCGAATTCACGGTCACGGGTCTCCGGTGGGGCCCGCAGCTGCAGGTAGAAGGCCCGGCCAGTGCGGAACTTGACCTTGAGTTGTCTGCGGCATTCATCGTGGACGAAGAGCTGGACGAACTGCAAGGGGAATAGCCTGCGCGGGCGGGAGGGACGGCATCAGGCGCGGCTCTGCACGACGGCACAGCCTGCATCCCGCCCACGGTGCCCCCACCTTGCCGCCCCTCTGCCCAGGAGGCATCGTTTTCCGCTTTCACTGCCTCTTGAATTAAGCTCGTCCCAACCTCCTATCCCCTTTTCGTCTCCTGCTGGTCCTCTCCCTGAACCCCAGACTCGAACATGCAACTACCTACTGGAAATTCCCGTTTGGATATTGGATCGACCGTGGAATGCATAATGTGCTCAATAACCAAATTCCGGAAGCCCCCCTTTCTCCCAATCTGCCCTTCTGGGTCTTCCACGTCTTGGCAACATCCCTGCACTTCCTCTGGGAGTCGTCCCTGATTCAGCCTTCTTTTTTCATACCCCCATCCTATCCTGCCACCAAATCCAGGCGACTCCACCTCTAAAATGTACCCGTCATCCAACCATCTCTAACTTCACTGGCACTCCGGGGTCAGCCTTACAATCAGTTCCCCACGAGGCCGCCAGAGGGCGCCGGTCAACACTACCTCGGCTCCCTCTGCGCCAAAAAGCTGCTCACCTGAAGTCCAAGTTCTCACGGTGGATCACGAGACCCTGCGGGATCAGATCCGCTGTTAATCTCTGCACCTCCATCCACACCAGCTTCCTCGCTGTTCCATAAACACAGCAGGCTCCGACATTCTCTAGGACCTTTGCACAGGCTGTTCCCTCCACCTGACACCCTCTTTCTCCAGTCTTTCCTGTGACTCCCCCCTACTTCATCTCCCTCATCTTTCTTGGGCAACCCTTCTCAAGGAGGTCTCCCCTAGCCCACATATAACCACCGCCACCTTCATACACTTGCCTTGGCCCTTCCCTATGTCCTCACAGACTATACCCTGACCAGCAAATTGCACCTTATCCTGTCTGCCTTGCCAAGAAAATGTGAGTGACCTGAGGGCAGGGAACGGTCTGGCCTTGTCCAGTGCTGTTTTCCCTGGCACCCTGAGCAGACGTTAGTAGGTGCTCAATGGACACCTGTTGCATATTTGAATAAATGAAGTGCTCAGGCCCCCCAGTTGGACTGAAATCTCAACAAGAGAGAAGGAAACAGTCAAGAGAGGCTGACAACTTGGCCCAAGCCACATAGCTGGGACTGGGACCAAGTCCTGTGTTCACAACCACAAAACATTCTCAATGACACTAACAAGTGACAACACTGGGCAGTCACATCCCTGCTCTGGTCTGACAATGACCTCCAGTCATCAGTCTAACTGATATCCTCACACCTGTCACAGACATATACACACAGATGTCCCCTTTCTTGCTGGCTGTAACTCAAAGACACTGGACAAAACCGCAGTATCCTTCAGTGGGCAGCCTGATTAGGCCTCCCAAATGGAAGAGGAGCTGCTGCCCTCTACAGGGTGCTGGCTGCCAGGGGTTATTCCTGCACTCCACATGGACTCACTTTATCCCCCAACAGCCCCAGATGGGCTGTCCTCTCACTCCCGCTTTCTAGATAAGGCAACTGAGGCACGTACAGAAGCTTGGCCAAACCCGGCGAAGAAACCACAAAGGCAAGATTTGAACCCAGACCTTCTGCAGGCAGACTTGTTCTAGGATATGCCCCCTCCCCCCACATTGTTACAAAAGCTTGTTCAGGGGACTGCACTGCTGGCAGGAAGTGGCAGGGTCTAGTGCAGAGGAAGGAGCACAGCAGAAGAGGCACCTAGCATGTGCATACTGCTGCTGTCGCACAAAGGTGAATCCTTACATATGCCTGTCAGGGCTATACCTTGGTTACCCAGGAGGGGCTGGGGACGAGTCTCCAGGCCCCATTTGCAGAGCAAGCTGTCCATCAGTGGTCTATGTGGGGCAGGGAGCTGAGGGAGATGATGGAGGTCAAAGTCCCCCCTCAGCACACTGCTAGTGTTCTCCAACTGCAGGCGAGCCCCCAGGAGGTGGTGAGATCAACCGATGGGACCCAATAAGCTTTTTTTTTTTTTTTTTTTTGGTGCTAGGGACTGAACCCCGGAGCACTTAACCACTGAGCCACATCCCCTGCCATTTTATTTTTTATTTTGAGACAGGGTCTCACTTAGTTGCTCAGGGCCTGGCTAGCCTCCTGAGCCTCCTGAGCCACTGGGATTAGAGGTGTGGGCTACCATGCCCAGCCCACAATTAGCATTTAAAATGTTGAAAAAAATACCAATGTCATGGTAGCGCTTTGTGAAATGCTCTCCACTCAGGGGGAGGGGTAACTAAAGGCTGTGAGCCTCAGGTAGGTTCTGATACATCCCTCCAGCCTTCTCTCCTTACTTTCTTCCCTTCTCTCCCCAACCTGCCATCTCTTTCATTAACTGTGAGATACAGTCCCCAAAGTGAAGGCCCCTGGCAGAGCTGTCTGTCAATATGCTATAAGCCTGTGCTTCTGGGTTTGCAGCTGGAGTGGGGGGAAGGAGCCGAGGATGGGAAAAGGGTGTATCTCCCGCCACATCACTTCTGTCCTTATGTGTGTGCGTGCGGCACTGGGGACTGAACCCAGGAGCACTTCATCACTGAGCTACATCCCCAGCCCTGTTTATTCTTTATTTATTTATTTGTTTGTTTGTTTATTTATTTTTGGTACCAGGGATTGAACTCAGGGGCACTCAACCACTGAGCCACATCCCCAGCCTTGTTTTGTGTTTTATGTAGAGACAGGGTCTCACTGAGTTGCTTAGTGCCTTGCTTTTGCTGAGGCTGGCTTTGAACTAGCGATCCTCCTGTCTCAGCCTCCCAAAGTGCTGGGATTACAGGTGTGTGCCATTGTGCCTGGCTTTTATTTTTTATTTTGAGACAGTTGAATTTACAATCTCCTGCCTCAGCCTCCCAAGTCACTGGGACTACCAGCGTGCACTACTGTGCCAAGCTTGTGTTACTTTTTTAATGAAAAAATAAGATCTTAAGGGGCAGCATGTAACTTGGCACTGGGATTCAGGAACTGGGAGATCTGAGATCACCAGGAGCCTGACCCCTGGCCCACGTGGGACCCTGGGAAACGGTTCCCTTGTCTGAGCCTCACTTTCTTGGAGGATAGAACCAAGAAGCCCCACCATGAGGATATGGTGGGGCTCCTTGGTTATATGCATGGCCCAAGGGCACCTGGCATGCAGTAGGCACTGCATAAATGGTCACTGTCCTGACCCCTGCAGGATGTTGCTGAGAACTGTCCCTGTCCTGTTGTCTAGTCTCTGATTTCTGGCTCCTGTGGATGGCCCTGTCCTCTTTCTCGTGGATGGACAGCTGCTCAGAGAGGGCTGCAGCCATGCAGTGCTCCTGGCCTCAGGTGGTCTGAATGAAAGGAGCTGTTGCCAGGGACCTGAGTTCCCAGAGTGGAGGGAGGAGGCAGCCTAGGCCTAGTTGGGACAGTCACCCGAGGAGCTGCAGGCGTCCATTCTCCTTGGCAGGGCCAGCCAGCAGCAACAGGTCTGGGAGTTCCAGGGCTGGACTGGAGGCTGCCACCCCCATGGTGACCTTGTTGGCGACTTCTCCAAACCGGGTCACCTGAGACCAGAGGTTAGAGATTAGAGGCAGGATAGATGGGAACAACTAAAAAGGGACCAGAGGTCAGGAAGTACCAGAAGTACCTTGTACCAGAGTAGGGTACAAGGTCATAAACCAAGGGAGCTGAAAATCAGGTTATGAGCCAGATATCTTGGGATTACAGGACAAGGACCATGGGTTTGAAGTCAGGAAAACTGAGGCAAAGAACTCCAAGGGCAGAGTTCATAGACAAGCCAAAGGGCTGCAGACATGGGGTAGGAGGTGGTCAGATGTCACCAGGCGCTGCTGGAGGTCCGCAACTGTGCAAGACGGATTATGGGGAAATAGCTGGAATAGGCAGAGGCGGGGGTCCCCAAGTCAGAGGGATGCCAGTCAGATTCAGGCTCCGGGATGAGGTCCCTGAGTTTCATACCTGCACGAAGTTGCTCTCAAAGATAGGGAAGTCCCGCAGCTGGTCGAACTCGCCGCTCAGGAGGTGGCGTTGAAGCCGTCCGGGTCGTCCCTTGGGATATGCTGGAAACAGGGGACGTTCTGGAGGGACAAAGTTTGAGGGTCTATTCCAGGAGGCTGGGTCCAGACCCCCAAGCAGGCTGGGCCCAGAGCAGCACAGTGGTGAGGCGAAGGCTGACGGGCATCTCTGAAAAGCTGACCCCATCCCTTACTCGGCTCTCATCAGGTCCAACCCCGCCTAGCCTGGCTCCGCCTCTCACAGGCCATTCCCTGTCCCATCTCACATGTGCCCCCTCACCTGCTCCACCGAGGGCCGGCTTAGAATCGTACCCCCGCTTCATCGCAACGCCCAGACCCTTGGTGGGAGCGGAGGGAGGAGCCAGGGTAGAAAACCACACTGGCGGGCCGCGAGCACTGTGACGTCATAACGAGGAAGTTCAGATTTGATAACGTCACAGAGGTTCCCAGGATGGTGGCGTCACCGGAAGAACAGGCTCTGGAGACCAGGATGGGGGGGCAGCCCGCTGACGTCAGGCCCTGGTGCCTCGCGGTGCACGCCAATGCGCAGGCGCAGCTGCACCAGGAAGCTGCCGGGTGCTCCCAGCGTGCTCCGCGGCGCTTTCTTCCCCGGCGTCGGTGGGAAAGTGCTGAAATGGCGGCGGCTGGCGCCGGGGCAACCCGGCTGCTCCTGCTTTTGCTGATGGTGGCAGCAGCGCCCAGCCGAGCCCGGGGCAGCGGCTGCCGGGCCGGCGCCGCCGCGCGAGGGGTGAGTACCCATCAGTTCGGTGGAGCAGGAGAGGCCGACGGAATCGTGGGCCTGTGGGTGCACGAAGGTGGCGGCGGGCCGGGCAGGGTGCAGAGAGGTGCGGGAGGGCACCCTGGAGAGCGAGGCAGGCGCGGGAGCGAAGCAGCGGGCTGTGGGAGCCTCGTCGGGGCAGCTTCGCTTGGGTTGGGGCGGGAGGGGCCCGCAGTGCGTGAATACGCGCGAGAAGTCGTGGCCGGGACGGAATCTTGGCGAGTCAGACGACAAGGTGATTAAAATGAAAAAAGGCGCGGGGGCAGCTCGAAGGACTGGAGAGGAGTTCTGTCTCTTGAATATGCACCAGGAAACCGGGGCGCGCAGGTGCGGGGTCGTGGGGAGGTGGGCAGGGCGCAGGCCGGGGAAATTTTGAAGGGTTGGAGAAAAGAAGGCGGAGAATCTTGGATATACTTGATGCGGGCGGAACTCAGGCAGTATCTTGGCTGTGCGGACTTTTTTTTTTTTTTAAATATATATTTTTTTTAGTTGCAGGTGGACACAATATCTTTATTTTAATTTATTTTATGTGGTGCTGAGGATCGAACCCAGTGCCTCATGCATGCGAGGCGAGCACTCTACCACTGAGCGACAATCCCAGCCCGGGCTGTTCAGACTTTTAAGGTGCAAATGAGGATATTTGGATATCAGCAAGCAAAGGAGCCCCCGGGGAGGAGGGTTTCCTTTAATTTATGAATATTTATAATGCAAGGCATGAAAATGACCTGGGAATAGTTGCCTTGGAAACAAGAGTACAGCCTAAGCATGTTTGTAGGGTCTTGCTTTCTGAGGATGGCAGTCCAGGTCATGAATAATCATGAATGGGTGGTTCTGGTGAAATAAGAATACTTGGACCCGAACACCAAGATAAGGCTTCTTCAATCCTACAGTCAGGCACTCGTGGAGCCTGTGAAGCCTGCCCTGCAGCAGAGAGCTTGGGTTAGTCCTCACCCTCTCTCTCTTTCACAGGTGGGGACTGAAGGCCGAGAGGGTGAAGGCTGCGGCACGGTGGGATTGCTGCTGGAGCACTCCTTTGAGATCGGTGAGTCCAGCCATGTCGTTTTCTCATCACCTACCTGGTGCCCTGTGAAGTCCAGTCTCTGCAATGTGTGACCTGCCTGTTCACTAAAGGTGTCACCTTGGGGAGGGAGGAGAGAGAGAGAGAACACCGCCTTCAAAGACCCCTAGACCTGTAGGACCAATGCCAGACTTGGTCAGTACTGAGGTAATGGTTTCAGAGTTAACTTTTCTGACCAGTTCCCAAGTTTGCTGCATTAGTGATTTGACGCTTTTTTTTTTTTTGTATATGTCTCCTCGTGACAGTCTTTTCAGGTTGTGGATTTAAGTACTAGCCCCACTTTCCAGAAAAGGAAACAGGTCTAGGGTAGGCTGAACACATGGTCCCTCCATCAGTGAATGGCAGAACTGGAACCAGCTCAAGAGCCCAACTTAAAGAGCTGAGACAGGCAAGCCAGAGCCAGCTGTCAGTGCTACACAGGGCTTGGTAATGGAGTCAAAGGCCCCAGAGGGTTGGCATTTGTTACAGTGAAGCTGGGGCACCTCCCCAGACTTCCCAAGCCAGACCCTGGTCAGCCTAGAGGAAACTTAGGCTCAGAGAAGTTGTATAACTGTCCCAGGGTCAGTACGTGATAGGGGTGTGCTCTTGGCTCAGGATGAAGAAGCTACTTGGTCACTCTTGGGCAGAGGCAGTCCAAGGTTTGAGTCTAGCTCTCATGCAGCAGGACTGGGGTGGGGTGGTGGACACTGAGCCCAGCTCCCCACAGATGACAGTGCCCACTTTCGGAAACGGGGCTCACTACTCTGGAATCAGCAGGACGGCACGTTGTCCCTATCACAGCGGCAACTCAGCGAGGAAGAGCGGGGCCGACTTCGGGTGAGGTGGGGTCCCTAGGCTGGACTTGGGGTGGGGGGCATCCAGTGAGCCCTCCAGCTGCCCCTTCCCTCCAGGTGCAGGTGGGAGCCAAGCACCCCTGCTGCCCTTTTGCCCTCTGTCCCTGCAGCTGCCCCAGGCTGAATGGGACCTTGGATATCCTCTATGCCCCAAAACGTGGTATGCCTACCTCAAGGCCTTGGCCCAGGTTTCTCCCTCTGTCTGGCCGCCTCTTCTCCCACAGGTTCCCATGATTGTCTCCTCCCGCCTTTCCAGATACAACTGTGTCATTTTACGGTCCCTTAGGAGGAGGCTGGCTTTTGAGGAGAAAAGTCCTCAAGGATGGCCCTGGTTAGACAAGATGTTGCTCCTGTATGCTGCCTCACGGCCTCCTCTGGGGCTGGGCTTCTCCTGGCCTGTGCTCTGTCCTGCACAGTCCATCCCACTCGTGCCCTACTGGAGGGAGGCTGGGAGCATCAGCTTCATTCTGGCAGCCACATGCCCAGGGTGCCCTCCCTGTGAAAGAGGTCAGGGCAAGGTTGACCCAAATAGCCTGTCTGCATTGTGGTTCACTGTCCCAGCTGTCCCCAAAGAAAATTTTATTGCTGATGGAACTGGAGAGTAAGGCATGGGATAGATATCCTTCGTACTCATGCTGCCACTGAACTGGGCTCTGCTTTCCTGCGTGGCTTTTCTCTCAGAGAGGGTAACCTGGACAGACCAGGGTGGGCCAGGCCAGGGGTGCAGGGTGCTGGGTAGGAAAACTGGGAACAGGCCTGGTCGCAGCTTGGTGGAGGCTGGGTACAATCACTCTGACTGGCATCTCTTCTGCATGACCTACAGGATGTGGCAGCCCTGAATGGCCTGTACCGGGTACGGGTCCCCAGGCGGCCAGGGGTCCCTGATGGGTCAGAAGCTGGTGGCTATGTTTCTTCCTTTGTCCCTGCGGTGAGTTAGTTACAAGGACTATCCCCATCCTTGTTGCCTCTCCCTACCTCAGTCCCCAGCCTGCCACTCTTACTGGGGTGTTTATCAAGCCTCTTGCTGGACAGAGAGCAGGAGGTCACAGACTTGGCCTTGCTCCGGAGGGATCACTGCAGGTGGCGGTGGGGTGGCGTCATGGTAGGGCATGGGGTACTGGCTCCTAGGAGGGAGGCAGAGAGCTGAGGGAGGGTTTTGGAAGATGCTTTGGGGGTCTTGTGGGAAGTGCAGCAGCTCCTGCTCCCCTGACTTGGCTCCTCCCCTCCTAGTGCTCCCTGGTGGAGTCACACCTCTCAGACCAGCTGACCCTGCACGTGGATGTGGCTGGCAATGTGGTGGGTGTGTCAGTGGTGACACACCCCGGGGGATGCCGGGGCCACGAGGTGGAGGATGTGGACCTAGAGCTGTTCAATACCTCTGTGCAGCTGCGGCCCCCAGGCACGGCCCCAGGGTGAGTACCTGGAGGCAGGGTGTGTGAGGGAGGGTCCTGCTGCTCCCTTTGCTGGCATCCTGACTGGCTGCCTCAGGTTTCTGGGTGCCTAGACTCCAGCCCCTTACCCCCCTCTTTCCCTCTATTTGCTTAGCCCGGAGACAGCAGCCTTCATTGAGCGCCTGGAGATGGAGCAGGCCCAGAAGGCCAAGAACCCCCAGGAGCAGAAGTCTTTTTTTGCCAAATACGTGAGTGGGCTCCCCTGCCCTCCCTGCCCTCTTCCCTACGGGCCCTGCCCAGCTGGCTGGCCCTCCCTTCTCCTGCCAGATGACTTGCACTGGACTCTGGCACCTGGGCTGAGTCAGCTTATTTGGAGGGGCGAGGGCTATGGACCCCTGCTTGTGTCAGCTTGTGAACTGTCCAGAGTTGAGTGGCCCGAGGAGCCCAGAAAGCCCCAGCCAGGGATTCGTGGGCACAGTATTCACAGGCTTATTTGAAAGAATACCATGGGGGGTTGGGAGGGCACAGGCTGGAGCAGCCTTCTATAAGGCAGGAGAGGCAGGCGTGGGTGGAGGTTTCAGAGGAGTGAGGGAGTCTTGAGGGGCATCCAGGGTTCAAGCAGGAAGGCAGAGGCGGGTGAATCTGTGGAGGGGAGCTGGGGCACAGGGTAGAGGTGGCCAGGAGTGGGCGCAGGGCCTAGGAAGGAAGGGCCTGCACTGCTAGAAGCAGATCTGTGGCCAGAGACCTCGAGGCTGAGGTGGGCGGAGGCTGGGGAGGTGCGGGAGGGGTGAGCCCTGCTAGAGAAGGTTGTTTCCACCTGGTGCTGTGGTCCCTTGAGTCAGGAGACCTGTGTTAGGCCACAGCACAGGCCCGCAGGCAAGGTAGGGGACAGCAAGGCCAGTGTTACTCCAGGGCCTATTGGGAGGGTGCTGGTGGCCTGAGCGCTGAGCTCCTGCCCTGAGGCCCTCGGCTGCTCCTGGTGTCAGGGTACTTGAACAGTTTGGCTGCAGGAAACTGAGGCCCAGAGAGGTGGAGACCTTGCCTGCTCTGTCTGGCTGCTTGCTCGAGGGCCCACCCCTCCCTGAGGCCCCTGGAGCCCACTGACCTGCGATCCCCTCCCTCCTCAGTGGCACCTCATCCTGGGGGGGGCCGTGTTGCTTACGGCCCTGCGTCCTGCTGCCCCGGGGCCCGCGCCACCACCGCAGGAGGCCTGAGTGAGGACCAGACCCCTTCCCGCCTCCACCCCCCTGTACCCCGCCGGCCCTGCCTCTACCTGTAGTGCTGTAGGGGACCTGGGCCCCTCCCCTCACGCGGTCCCCCTCACACCAACCCCCTCCCTACCCTGGGCAGAGTGGTGCCCACACTTACCTCCCTTTCTGTCTCTGTCTGTCTGTCTGTCCCCTTCTGCCCTGCAGTGGATGTACATCATTCCTGTTGTCCTGTTCCTCATGATGTCAGGAGCACCAGACGCCGGGGGCCAGAGTGGTGGTGGGAGTGGGGGTGGCAGCGGGGGTAGTGGCCGATGAGCAGCCCACACTCTTTGACCCAAGGACAGACTTCTACCCGGTCTCCCACGTCCTTGGTCATCCCAAGAAGGACTTGCTGGCCCTCCTGAGGTCTCCTCATCCCATGGAGGTAGAAAGATGTCCCCTCCTCAGGGGCCTGTAGGCTGCCCTGGTGAGCCCTTATCCTCCCAGGGCCTCTCTGTTCTTTTTGGCAGAGGGGTGGCAGATTAGAGTGCCTCTGCTGTGCCCCCTTCCCTATGATCCCACCTCAGCCCCATGGGCTCCCCTTTGCCCTTGGACTGGAGTCCAGGCTCTGGGACATCGTGTGACTGCATTCGATGGCCTGCACTACCCCAGCCCTGCAGTTTGGGAACATGCCACGTTCTCTCCAGCCTTGGTGCCTTCGTTCTGTGTGTTCTCACCCTGCCTGGCCTCTACCGGGCTCCCAAGGCACCTCCTCATTTGGTGTGGGCCTCAGGCCTTGCACGGTCTCCCCACTGAGGATGCGGTTGGGACTGGCGGCCGTGGATGCCCCTGGGTTCCATTTGCAGCACCCCCCTTCACCCTGCCTGGCTGTGGGGGAGCACTGGGCCTTCTGAATGCCCGGCTTCTGCAGCTGCCTGGGTGTGAAGAACAGTGTTTAGGCAAGAAACCCAAATGGAGTCAGAGCCAGACGGTGTGAATAGAATCCTTCCTCAGTCCTTCACCTGGGTCACCTTACCCAGGGTGCAGCACCTGGACAGGCTGCTGGGCCCCTGCTGTTTATTGCCCCTTGTGTATTTAAAAATATTTGCATTACATTGAAGGTTCCAGCCAAGTGTGGCTGTTGAGTTGGCTATAGGATAGCTCTGGTGTACAGGCTTGAGTTCTGCTGTTCACTTAATGTATTTATTCAGAAACAAGAAAATGGCCATCGTCGTCGTTATAATTGCTGTGAAGAATGCAGCTGTGTCATCGGGCAGTTGATTAAACGTCCCCTAATGTCCAACATGTAGCCCGCTTCCTGCCTTAGTGGTTACAAATAGCCCTGCAGTGCCTGTCCTCCAGTCTCCCTGGTGTGCATTTGGGTGATTTCCTCAGGTCACGTGGCGGAGTGGAATTGCTGTGGCAGATGAGAAGCACCTTCAGGAGGCTCGAGGCTCTTCTGTCACTGCAGCATGAGGGCCGCCCAGTGCGGTCTCTCCCTCAGCATGTCTGTACGTTCACCAGCAGATGCGAAGGCCTAGCATCTTCCTCTAACGCAAAAGGGTTAAGCATGTCCTGCATGTGCCTGCTGTTTCCCTAGGTCTTTCCTTGCCAGCACAGAGAGAGGCCTTGTTCTCTCCCCCACAAGAAAGATGTGCTGGGGCTACTCAACCCCTCCTGTCCCAGCCGACTGCTGTTCCACACATACAGGCCTAACTCAGGTAGAGTCCTGGATCTGCCCATAGGAAGCCAGCCTTGTCCCCATGTCCTTGCCAGCAGATTTTTCTCAAACTTGGGCCAGTCTGACAGGTTAGAAAATATCATGAAGCCAGGCATGGTGGTGCAGGCCTGGCCCATAATCCCAGGCCAGAACGGGAAGCTGAGGTGGGAGGATCACAAGTTCCAGGCTAGCCTCAGTAATTTAGCCAGGCCCTATGCCAAAAAACAAAACAGCCGGACACAGTGGTGCGTGCTTGTAATCCCAGCACTTTGGGAGGCTGAGACGGGAGAATGGCAAGTTCAAAGCCAGCCTCAGCAATGGCGAGGCCCTAAGCAACTCAGTGAGACCCTGTCTCTACAGAAAACACAAAATAGGGCTGGGGAGGTGGCTCAGTGGTCGAGTGCCCCTGAGTTCAATCCTTGATACCAAAAACACAAAATAAAACCAAAAAACGCATGTGTTGCTTTGACCCTACATTTCCAACAACAGAAATGAGTGTACGTGAGCTGGGCAAGGGCACGAGTGTTTTGAGTTGCCTTTAGGGCTTATCTGGTACTTTACCCAGGAAGCAGTGGCTCAGGTGTGGAAGTTCTCTGGGGGCCTGCCCTTCACCACCTCACTCTTTCCCAGCACTTTGGCAGATGGCCTGAGAGTTTCCAGGCACTGGCCAGTTTACATCCTCTCAGGATTTAGAAATCGTCTGCTGTGTCTCATACCTGTCAACCATGGGGTTACCTTTTTACAAGTTTTCATAGCTGTACTACATAGAAGGTGTCCACATCTTTCCCAATGGTGAGAGACTGTAATGCCACCACCTTCTTTCTCTGTGTCCCTTGTGGATTCCTCTAGCTCTCAAGATTATCCCAGCAGTATTTACTGATGCTTTTTGGGTATCCACTACTTGGTTCTTAATCCTTGGTCTAATTTGCACATCCCTCCCACAGCTGTTTGGAAGGCCATCTGGTTTTTAATGGATAAGGCTTTGGGGACTTTATATATCTGATCACATTCTTTTCCCCTTAAGACTGTTGCTTGCGCTCAGACTGGCACTTACTCTGTGGCATTCTAGTAGATTGAGTTTCTTCAGGCTCCCTAGGGCTCTGTCCTTATTAAACTCTTCCCACTCCTGCTTGTCCCTGTAGAACTCATTCACTTATTTTACTGACCAGGATTTTCAGGGACTTAAATTAGGATCCATATCAAGGAGCCTTCTGCCCACCCCAGACTCTTGCCCCCAGTTTCCCTGGCAGAGGGCAGCCTTGGGTTTCTGTGACCTGATCTCTGTTTTGGAGATAGTCTCTACATCAATAAGCAGATGCTCTTATGAATGGTTTTGCTCAGGGTTGTTGCTCTTGACTTGCCGCCACCCCCAACGTAATTTGGAAAGGTTTTCACTGGTGGGTAGTGTCTGCACGAGCTGCAGCCAGGAAGTGTTGCAGCTCTTAATGGTGGGCCACGCCCTCCAGTGTTAGAGCAGACCCAGCAGCTCACCATCAATTTCTTCTTTCTGGGTTCTTGTCTCACAGATTTGAAGAATGAAATCCAGAAACCAGGATGAGTGAGTGCAAGAGCAGGATTTATTTAAGGGTGCATAGAAATACCTCTTGCAGGATGAGAGGGGACCTGATAGCTGTCTGAGTGTGGTGATTTAGGGGGTTATATAGCACTTGGGTCAATGCTGTTGGTCCAAACTCATGCTAATCAGGGTTTGGAAAAGTAAATGCTGTTGGTCAGCCCTGAATCCCATTCGGGTTTGCCTTACTTCCATTTTATCCTCACTTTGGGAAGTGGGAGGTTGAAGTCATCAAATTGCAAGTGTTCAGTGTGTGGGGCACCTGGAGCTGCATGGGATGTGCTTCAGCAGGCATCCATACCGTGTGCAGGCCGGGCTGCTGTGGGGTGGCAGGTTGGTTTGTCTGGGCTCACTTGGGTGCCGGCCCACCACACCTCAGACCTGCACTGACCTGTGCTTCATCTGCCCAGCTGCCACTCTGCTGATTCACCGTTCTCCTGCCACTTCTTAGCAGGGACCAGTGGGCTGGCTGCATGGCTTGGTGATCAGGGACCCATGTCACCAGGACCATACCTGCCTCCTTGCTCCTGGCACTGCAGGGACCACTGAAGAAGTCAGCACTTTCCACCCGCAGTTGCGCTGGGATTCCACCCAGGACCCTGCTTGACCCTAGGCCTGGCCCCTGCACCACTGTTTCTACCCCTCCAGTCCCCCGGCCTTCTGTCTTCTGTGTTCCTATGTAGCCACAACCTCAACTCAAGCCTCATCTTCTTGGTCCATCAGCTCAGCATCTTCTTTGGCCTCCCAGCCTCCAGCCTCTCCCACTCATCATCCATCCTTCTCATGAGGAGCTTGACTCCACTGAAGCCCTCGTGGCCCTCAGCACCCACAGGACAAAATACCATCTCCTGGCATTTGAGACCCTTCATGAGTGGGTCAGATAACCACCAGGCCAAACCTCTGGCACCGCTCTCACCTGCCCACCCCCAGCCTTATCCCTCCTGCCTTTTTCTGCCGTGTTCCCTTCTCTGCTTCACTGTCCCGGCCCCTTCATTCTCTTCTGGGCTGTCTGTCTCCAGCATGGCTCCAGGTCTACGACAGGACTCAGTGAGAGGCTGCTGCAACTCCCTGCCTCACTGCTCCAGTGCCCTTTCTGGTCCCCGGCATGTGGAAGCTCCCCCTTCCCAATCTAGGGTTTCCTGCTGGCATTTGGCTGTTTTTAGCACTAATTGGCACGTGGCCTTAGGATGTGGAAGGCCATGTATTTTGGATTTTGTAAGACTCTACTGCTCCACACTGTGGCTTCTGGAAATAAATCTGTGGGCTTTTTACCCTTGGGAAACACCAAGGCAAGAAGCAGGGGCTTGTTTTGGGGCCTCTAGCTGTTGGTCCACCACCTTGGCTCACAACCACCTTCCCTTTAGTAAGGTATGAAGGTGTTACAAAGGGAACATACTTGATTTGGCCCAGTCCCTGGAAACAATCTTCCAAGCCAGCTTGTGTAGGCCAGACCCCAGGCTCTTTCCTCCCATAATGCAGTCCCAGTTGCAGCCTCGGGGTGCAGGAGAGATTCCACTGAGTGAATGACTTGACAGCACGGGAGGTGCTGGGGTATACACTGGCATACCAGGAAGCTTGTTGGGCAGGGCATTTATATATTAGAAGTAAAAGTGTTCATTTCTACAGCATTTTGCAAATGTTTCCTCTCCCCTACCCAGCCTCCCTCTCCCTCCCCCAGGCGTTCTTGGCTTTGTCCTTATCCATTAGGACCATGCTCAGTGTCTGATACAGTAGGGTTGCTGTTCCATCTGCTGCCAGGAGGTGGCAACAGAGGGCCCCTCCATGGATGGAAGTGCCCTGGCAGGGGGCACTGTTGGTCGTTGAGGCAAGGTCTTCCCCCGAGCCTCTCTCCTGGCTGCTGCTGGTCTTCTGAAGCACTGGGTGCATATTTCTCCTGGGTGAAATGGAAATCCAGTAAGGTCCTCCCACGCAGATGTGCTCTTTGCTGCCTGAGAAGAGGGTGGAATGCTTGGAAGGAAAACAAAGAAGGTCTCATCCCCTTCTCACCAAGCTCAAACTCCAGTCCAGCCCTGGGGCCACCCAGTCCTGGCCCTACCGCTTACATGCTGTGTGTCTGTAGGCAACCTGCTTCCTGCCTTTGGGCCCATTCCTTGTTTCCTCCTTCCCAGGCTTTGAGTGGGCTTGATTCCTCCAGCGGGTGTCCAGTGTCCAGGACAGACAGAAAAGAGAGAGAACAAATGTCACAAAGTTCTTTCAGCACCCGGGCTCCGGCTTGGCAGCTCTGCCTCAGGTGGCCCAGCTCCTGCCACTGGAAACCAGAAGCACCAGGGCAGGAAAGGATCCCGGGAGGGTGCAGGCCACCTCCTGAGACAAGGCCACTCAGGAGGGGTTGAGAGGAGGGGGTGGGGATTCAGAGAGGAAAGGAAGAGAGGGGATGATGGGTAGATGCATAGGTCTCCCAAAGGAAGGAAAAGGAAGGGAGATTTAGAGGTGAGAGCTCAAAGGACAGAAGAGAGGAGGAGAGAAAAAGATAAAAGCGAGAAGGGAAGAAAAAAGGGAAGAGAGTACAAGAAAAAAGAAGGGAGCACTGTGCAGGGAGAACTGGAGAGAGGAGACCGGGAGAGAAGTCAGGGGAAGGAGGAGAGGTGGGTGGGGAGACGGGGAGGAGAGCAGCGGCTGTGGGGAAAACCGACCTGGTGCCAAGCGGAACGGGAGGCGGCGCCAGGGTAGGAGGGGATGCCGAGGGGGAGGAGGGGAGAGTGAGGACCACCAGCCACGGACGGAGACAGCTGCGGGAGGAAGGGTGCCGGGGAGGGGGCGCCGCCCAGGGGAGGGAAGGAAGCGGCTGAGGAGGGCGAAGAGGAGCGGAGCGTGGACGCTGCCGGGGACACGGGACGGGCCAAGGGAGGGAGGCGGGTGGAGAGGCGCGGCACGGGGAAGCGGCGACAGGGCGGCTGGGCAGGTCCGCGCAGCCCGCAGGCAGCGCTGGCCAGGGACCCAGGCTCTCGCTCAGCCCAGCCACAGCCGCGGGACGCCCAGGGCCCGGCGGCACCGGAGAGGCCTCCCCCTGCCTCGACGGGCGGCCAGGGCGGAAGGGCCAAGACTGGGGAGAATGCGAAAGGAGTAGGGCCTAGGAGGGAGGAGGTGGGGACGGAAGAGAGAAGAGGAGGACAGACGCGGAGGGCAAGCCGACCCAGAGGACGCGGCTGGCTGGGGGCGAGGGAGGCTGGAAGAGGCGGGAGACGATGTGCCAGCCCAGAGCAGGGCTCTCCCCGAGGGGACGGCCTGAGGAGGAGGGATGCGAGGAGGGAGGGACAGACACGCGGAAAGAACGGAGGGCAGGGGAGAGAAAGCGGAAGAGAGAGGAAAGACAGGAGATGCAGACAGGGAGAGAATGGGAGAAAAAGAGAGAAAAGAGATGAGAAAGGGCAGGAGACAGAGCAGGGGAGAAGACAGAGAAAGAGAAAGGTGGGGGGGAGACAGAGGAAGACAGAGACAGAGAGAGAGACGGAGAGAGAGGAAGAGAAACAGGGAGAGAGAAAGGAGGAAGAGAGGAAGGCAGTGACGCACACGGGGGTGGAGGGGGTGGTAAAAAGCAGAGTGGGCTGTGACTCCAGATCTGGAAGTGCTGGGTAGGTCACTGGCCCAACACCGCAGTTGACAACTAGGAATCTGGATAAAACATTTCTATGAATTGGAAAAGCACCAACCTGCTGATAAGACCACAGAAGGTGTGGGTCAGGGAGGAGGGACATGGGGACAGCGAGGTGGTGGAGGGGCCCTCTGCATCTGTTTCCTGAGGGACCAGTTGACCTGGGAATTTAGGCTTTCATGTGGATGGTCTAAATGGATCCCCGATGACAAGGGGGACCCAGGGCCCTCACAGGGGCTTGCAGGGGAGACCCCAATGTCTCCACTCAGCAGGGAGACATGCCCCACACAACTGGCCACCAGGAACCCTCAAGCCTTGACCTCTGTCTGGCAGAACCACGGGAGATGCAAGGGAAGAAGGGACCACTAGCGAGAGCCATGGTCAGTGAGGACTGGCGAGGGCCTGGGCTGCCCTGAGTGAGAGCCAAGCTAGGCTGAGGCTTCAGCAGCAGAACCTGGGACAGAGCCATAAGCCCAGGAGGGAGCCAGGGGCACCACACCAAGAGCTCAGAGCTGGAGGGGCGAGGGAGGGAAAGGAAGGGGAGACCCTGCTGGGCTCTGGCCACCTCCCACAAGACAAGCCCCTTCATCAGTCAGGAGCTGCAGAGGACAAGAATGTGCCATGAGGGCCTGCCCTGGGACCTGGATGGATGTGAACCCAGTAGAGGGCCAGCACAGGTGGAAGGACCTTTGTCCTGAGTGGGATAGAGACATCAGCTGTGGAGGGGCCTTGCCAGTCCTGCTGGTCACCAGCCTCTGGCCTCAGGGACAGGGAGGGGCAGGGCGCAGGTGCGAGCACAGCCTTCAGAAACGACCCAGAGGGAAACGTCAAGGAAGATAAGATGAAAGGCACAGAGGCTCAGGGCAGAGGGAGGCAGCTCCTAGCGCCCCAGAGGAAGGGGAGGCCGGGGTGGCCAAGGCCTGCGGTCGGGAGGGGCCCGGGAGAAGCAGAAGAGGAGAGTGAGGGGGGAGTGAGAGAGGGTTCAGGAAGAAGCGGCAAGGACGAGGCCAGGAGGCTGGAAGGAGTGGAGAGCGAGAGAGAAGGGGGGGAGAAAAGGCCGGAGTGCCAGAGGTGGAGGAAGAGGCCCCGCCCAGGGGAGGAGCCTGGGGCCTATCCCCCGCCCACTGCCCCCGCCTCTCCAGCCCCGGCGGCCGGCAGGGTGCACACAGGCCCCAGGGGTCCCCTCAGTACCCCTTCTGGGGCTGGGCGGGCGGTGGCAGGAAGGTCTGGGAAGCGGGAGGATGAAGAGGAGGAAGTCGGGAAGTGAGGGCTGAGGGACGAGAGCGTGCTGAGGAAGAGGGGGAGTCAGCGTGTGTGCAATGTGGACAGAGGAGGGACAGGGAGCCGGCTGAGAGGAGTGGAGGGGGGAGGAAGAGGAGGAGGAAGGGTAAGGTGGAGGAGGGAGGAGGAGGAGTAAGGTGGAGGAGGAGGAGAAAGGAGGAAGAGGTGAGAAGGAAGGGAAGAAAGGATGGAGGAGGAAGGATGGAGGAGGGAGGCGTGGCGCAGGGCCCTCCGGAGAGGGTACAGGGAGGGCGCCATCGTGTGGAGGAAAGTGTGTGTGGACAGGAAGAGGGCACAGGTGGGGACAGAGAAGAGAAGGAGCCTGTGAGAGAATGAGCGAGGCCAAGAGGAAGCCAGGCACGGGAGGAGGAGGGAAGCCCCCTGGCCACCCACACCCCCTGCCCTGCCTGGTAGGGGAGGGAGGCCGAGGAAGAGGACACCCAGGGCAGTGACTCAGACTGGCTCCAGCTGCAGCCTGGCCCTGTCCTCCAGCTGTCTGTCCCTTCTCAGGAGACTCCACCCCAGCGCCCCCTCCAAGGGAGTGCTGTTCCCACCAACGCCTCTTCCCTTGAGAAGTTAGATTGGCACCCAAATCTGCCCTTATTTCAGTCTTCCCAGCACCAGAGGCAAAGTCAACATGCCCCTTCCATGGTGGAGGACGCCTAAATCCCTTCCACCTAGAAAATTTGGAGCTTCCACTGATGAGAAGGAAGAGAAAGAAGAGTTAGAGAGAGCGGTGCCAGTGTGTGTTGATTGCCTAGCATACAGCTGATGGTCAATTAGTGCCCCTTCCCTTTTCTGAGGGAGAACACAGGGAGCAGGAAGGAGGAGAAGGGGGAGCAGATTGTGAAAAGGGAAGGAAGTGCTTAAAAAGAGCTCAGCATAGCGGCTGGGGTTGTGGCGCAGTGGTAGCGTGCTCGCCTAGCATGTGGGAGGAACTGGGTTCGATCCTCAGCACCACATAAAAATAAAATAAAGATATTGTGTCCACCTATAACTAAAAAATAAATATTTTTAAAAAAAAGAGCTCAGCATACAGCTGGCACTCAATGAACGCCCCTTCCCCTCTTTAGGAGAGAGGTAAGAAAGAAGAAACCACTGCAGAGGAAACAGGGGAAGAAAGTCAGCCTAAGGAGTGGGGGTCATGGGTAGAAACTACTAGGCATACAGTAAGTGGTCTTTAAGTGTTCTCCAGGAGAAAGGAGAGGAAAACTTCAGAAGAGAGAACAAAGAGAAGAAAAGTTGTGGGGGAAGAAGATAATGTGCATAAAGTGACTGGCATATAGTAGGTACTTAATAAATGCCCGTTCCTTGCCCTGGGTCTGAGCACAGAGAAAGAAGCCAGGAGGAAGGGAGGGAGCAGAGCCTATGAGGTTTTGCCAGTGGACAGTGCCCACAAAGGGACTGCACACAGGAGGCGCTCAGCACTGGCTCCTTTCCTCCAGCAGGAGAGGGCTGGCAGGACAGAGGAGCTGGAAGGAGGGAGCCAGGGAGGGTGTGCAGGGGGGCACGGCGCCCAGGAGCCTGGCACCCAGGATCCTGGGAGGAGAGAGCAGGAGAGGGAGGTGGGGCTGGGAGCAGGAGGGGAGAAGGGGGACAGCATACAGGGAAGGGGAGGTGCGGGCAAATCATGGGGTGCACAGAAGGCACTAGATAAATGCCCCCACTCAGAGAGGTGAGGGAGGGAGGGTGGCAGAGCAAGAGGGGTGGAGAGAAAGAGGCAAGAGGAGATGAGGTGGGATGTTAATGGCCTGGCATCCAATAGGTGCTCCGTAATTGCACGTTTTCTTTCCCAAGAAAGAGCAGATGGAGCAGAAAGAAGAAATCAGGGATAAGACAACAGAAACAAGCAAGGGGAGGGTAAGTGTAAGAAAATTGTCTGGCATACAATAAGTATTCAATAAATGCCCATGTCCTTCCCTGGTAGAGAGAAGCAGAGGCTGTCAGAGACCATAGGTCAATGGAGACTGGAGGACAGTGGGAGAGTAGAGAAAGCACACAATTTCCTGGCATACCAGAAGTGCTCAATAAATGTGTTCATTGCCTTGGAAGAGGGCAGAGATCCCAGAAAGAAACGGAGAGGACAAAGGAGGAGGCAGAGGGAAAAGAGGGCGTGAACAGTGAGATAGTATGCAAAGTGCCCAGTACACAGTAGGTGCTCAAAATGTGTTCATTCTCTCCTCCAGGAGAGGGCAGGAAGTCAGGAAGGAGAGGAGGCCGAAAGAGGAAAGGAAGGAAACGAAAGAGGGGGCAGGTATAGGGAGGGGGAGACAGTGCTCAGCAGATGCCCACCCTCACAGGAGGGACCAGGCAAATGAGAAGAGTCAGGTGAGGGTACAGGATAGCAAAAGGGACAGGCACAGGGGCAGTGTGTGGACACTGCCTGTCAACATTAGGTACTTAATAAATGCCCATTTCCTCCCAGGCTGGAGCCAGCAGCACAGGAGGAACAAGCAGAGGGTGCAGAGGAAGGGACAGGGAGGGAGGAGAGAGGCGAGAGGGCATCTGGGTGCCTACAGTAGGTGACCCATAAATGCCCTTCCCCAGGCAGAACAGAAAGCAGGCAGGGCAGGCGGAGGCCTGCAAAGGAAGGCCAGAGGGTGGAGAGGCTGAGGGCGCTGCAGGCCACCCAGGCCTCCCTGCGGGGGCCCTCCCCTAGTCAGCCCACAGCCTGTCCCCAGCTGCCCGAGGAGAGGGGACAAGGGCCCATTGTCCTGAGTCAGACACATCCTGGTCCAGAGGGGGAAGGAGCCACCAGCTCTTGTCCCTGGATCAGTTGGGCATGGGGGTGGGGGCCTGGTCTCTGCCCCCTGGTGTCTAAGCCCACCCCCCCCTCCAGCCTGTGTCTGCTCTCCTTATTCCCTGTCTCCTGGTCCCTGTCCCTGGTTCTCCCTCACATCCTCTCTCTCTCTTTCCTGGTCTTTCCCTCGCTGTGTCAGGGAGGAAGGAGTCCCATCCCCACCCCAGGATGGGCCCACCCCCTTGATCTCCAGGGGACCAGGGCTGGGGCACCAGGCTCAGGCAGAGGAGTGAGGGAGGAAAGAAGAGGCGAAAGGAGTGAGAGAGGTGGGGACAGAACTGGCTTTATTCAGCAGAAAACGCTCAGAGGGCGGGCAGGGCTTCATCAGCAGAGGGGACCAAATGGGAGAGAGCCGCACAGAGATGGAGAGAGATGGGTGGGGGGAGACAGAGAGAGATGGGGGGAGACAGGGAGACG
>PVHX01022468.1:0-27627 GCA_004024805.1 Geosciurus inauris | reverse complement strand
GGAAAAATAACAGTTGCATATATATCTGGGACAGATTGTTTCTTTTTATTTTTTATATTGTTAGTCTTTTTACCAACTACTGATGACAGTTTGGCATAAAAGGGGATTTTTAAAGCTTATTTTAGTTCAAATTATTTTTCATAGTAAGTGACTTTTAAAAACTCCCAGATATACTCAGATTTAAGTACATCCCTTTCTTTGAAACTCCAAAAGGAGATATATCTATAAGTAAAATAGTGTTTGTTGTGTCATTCAGAAGGCTTTTTTAAACCTTTTCATAAGTTATTTTTTGCAAATATTGATTCCACTGGCCTAGGTGTCTTATGTAATTATTATCAAGAGAAATTTATAATTCAGGTTCAGCTACCTTCTAAAACTTAATCTAATATATGATTCTAAAGGTGAAAAACAGCAAATACTCAGGAGTCATTTGTGCTGCCTTCTATTTATTACAAAATATGAGCACTAGTGAAGCAATTCTGATATTAACAACAAAATAAAATAAAAAACACTGGCTAAAACTTGTTGACAGTGAAAGATGATCATGATTTTCTTCAGAAAAGGACTGATGCAGAGGTTACAACCTTTTCATTTTTTTTGATAGTTTCAAGTGTGAATCCCTGTCAGGTTACATATGGCTTTTGAGAAAGGATAGTGGGAAAATATGTTTATTTTTAAATTTTACTCATGTAAGACACAAATTTGGAATTTTCATCACATTATTATCATTATCACCACTAAATAATGGTATAAATTTTAAAAATATCTGAAATGAGATTCTGGTGTAATAATATATTTTCTAGGTAGCTTCTTTAGTGAATTAGTTGATCTTTGACATATCACCATTTCCAACTGTAATGTCAAAAGGCTATTTAAGGCTCTCAATCCTAAATAAAATGAAACTTCAAACAGCAATTCTTAAATAATAATAGTAAGACAAATTATATTAAAAAGAACCATTTAAATAATTAAATGATGTCCAATTGTAATTGAAGACTATACTTGACAATTCAGTGTATAGTCTATATATAATATATGGGAATAAACTCTTTCTACTTAATATTTTTGATAATTCTCTAGTTTGAGTTAGATATTCTAAACACACTTAAATCCCCTCTAAAACATGTTAGGAGTATGAGACTTTCTGTCCTCTGAAGCATATGAATTTTATACACAAATATCAATTATTTTTATTTTGCTGCTTGAAGTTTGATAAATTACAGCAAACTAAGATGTTTCATAAACTATGACTGTTACATTGATTATTTCTACAATGATATATAGCAATATTGAAGCAAATGTACAGTGTTTTTTCTATTTATATGCCAGTGTTGAAGATTTTATCTGTTAAATTTTCATCAAAATTTTCTAAATAAGACAATAAAGGTTATTTTCCTTCATAGTATCTTAAATACTGACTATGAATGAGGCTTAATGCAGTATCACTGTTTCTTGTATTAGACTTTGTATGAGAATTGATTACTGAAAAACAGAAAGACTGATTTTTAAAAATTCAGCATATAGAAACAGCAAGGAAAAGTAAGTGATCTTTCACATGCAAAAATTATTGTGACATTTGAAGACACTTAGAAGTAGAGTACTTCCAGTTTTGTGACACCAACATTTAGGTTGAAACAGTAAAAAGACAAATCTGAATTCATGGAATGTAAATACTTCCTCAGTAACCTTTCCCCAGTTACTAAAACCTAAGCTGTTGCTTTGTGTGTCCTTATAGTATTCCAGCTTTCTATAAAGTCTACTTTTGATTTTTTTAAATGTATAGACTGGAAAAAACAGCTCAGCTAAGATTTTCCCAGTGCAATCTGCTTTAGTATACACATCATACCATGCCAGCTATACTGCAGGGAGCAAACAGTTATCCCACAAACGTGCATCCTCTGAGTCAAGATAAACACTTTCTATCCTTCTAAAACTACTCTTCTGGGAGGGAGAGAAAATAAATAGAGACAAAAGGGAGAAAATGGGGACAGTATATGATGTAATCTTATTCAAAGAAGGCAAAGACCAATAGAACCATTTAAAATTTTTCCCAATTCCTACTAGGAAAAAACATTATCTCAAAAATTAAGCTGACAAGCCAACGACTATGGTTCAAGCTGTGAAAGGAAGTAGCAACTTGTACAGGTAGGAAGTCTTTCTGTTTCCTTTTTCATTCTTCTAACTCCCAATCTTGTATGTTAAATGTTGACTTCTAGAGATCTGGTATCTATTATCCACCTCTGCCTTAAAGCAAAACTTCACTTTTCATGACCTTCATATTATTTCTCTGAAAAGAAAGGAGACTTTGTGTAATAAAAGGAGGTAGTCTCTACTTCTGTCTTCTCAAGCAGAGGTATATGTAGAACATTAGCATGCGGCTGGTAAAACTGCAGCTGCTGCCTATCTATGAGCCCATGTACCAAATTACTAAAGATTAGCTATTTTGCAATTATAGAAACAGCTGCTCTGTTTATTTAGGAACACCATTGCAGTAGCTTTTGTAAAACATATTACCATGTTGTGTTCTCTACAATTGGTGAAAGTGGCTAAGGATACTCAAAAATGTACCATACGTTAATGTATTATTTTAATCTTCGAGACACTTTACCCATACACCATTCATAGATTTTTAGCATTTTGTTTCTTTAGTGGCAGTTGTTTTTCTTTCAAAAGATTGATATTGTTGACCTATTCTGTACATATTAAATAATTTTAATTAGAAAAGCATTACTGAATTTATTCACTTTGCCATACTTAATTTTTAAATATTTTAATAGAGAACAAGAAATGTATTACAAAATTCTTAATAATTTTCTTAGCTCTTCCTCTCATATTTATTATAATTGATTTATATACTTAATTGCATTCAATCTTCACTTTATTTTTTTTAATATATTTTACAGGCATGAATTTAAATTTGATTTTATTTTAATAGAAATTATTTACTCCTAATTTCTTTTGGTGCCTTAAAATATATATTTGTCAATATTTGCTTGATATACTTCTTCAATATTTGTTTTATTCAGGTTGTGTTTTGCATTACTTCCATAGATATATTGTTTACTTCCCAGGTAAACAGTCAAATGGCTTCCTGATGAACTCAAAAATTATAGTTCTGGGGCTGGGATTATGACGCAGTGGTAGCGTGCTCGCCTAGCACGCGTGAGGCACTGGGTTCGATTCTCAGCACCACATAAAAATAAAATAAAGATATTCTGTCCACCTACCACTAAAAAATAAATACTTTAAAAAACTTATAGTTCTGTGCTTTCATTTTGTGATTAGTATATGTAGCTTTTGAAGATTAGTATATTTAAAATGACACCATCTAAATAAGTTTCTCATAAATCATTTGCAAGTCTAAAACATTTCTATTTCCCAATAAATATTAATATTATACCTTGGCATATTAGCCAACATTTGTTAGGTTAATAAATAGTAATGATTACCTTGAGAATCATGAATAATTTTGAGGTATGATATTGCTAATTATAAGTAAAAATCATATATTTCACAAATGTTTTCTATTTTGTTATAGAATTGCCAATCTGTTAAAAATGCTATGACTAATGATTGAATGAAGACTAATTAATATCCATACTGTAGAAGGACAATTTACAAATTTATGAATCCTCTTTCGAAGACTTGGTGAAATAATTGTACATAATTAAAATTGCAAGCTTTAGTTACAGACATAATTTTATGAGAATGTGGAATGATCCTGAATATTGCCCTTTTGGAAAATATACAAGTATAAATTAGAAAACATACATTATATTCTGGCATTAATAGTTTTCCTAAATAAGGCAATGAGTTGTTCAATTTAGTTAAGTTATGTATTTCCTGGTTGCTTTTTCCAGATATCTACTTAGATCTGAACATTAACTTTGAAACATACATGTAATTGAATTTTCATTTAATTAATGAATGAATGAATTTACAAAGTCTAAACTGAATAGTCCAGTTTTTTTGTCATTGCATATTCAGTTTTCTCAACATCTTTTATCTAGGAGATAATGTCTTTTCCATAGCGTATTCATGGCATTCTGGTTAAAATCAGATTTTTATGTTTATACCCTGTTCTATTCATTAGTCTAAATATCTGTTTTTATGCTAGGCCTTTAACATAGTGTTTTGTTTACTGCAGCTTTGTAAGATACATGGAAACTGAGAAGTGTGACAACTCCATTTTGGTTCCTCCTCAGAATTGGTTTGGCTATTCAGGGCTTTTGTAGTTCCTTAGGATCTTCAGATTTTTTTTCTGTTTCTGTTAAAAGGTTTTTGGGATTTCAACAGGGATGGCATTGAATTTGTAGCCTGACAGGCACATGGAAAGATGCTCAACATCATTAATCATCAGGAAATGAAAATCAAAACCACACTTAGATGTCACCTCATACATGTTAAGATGACTAAAGACAAAGCAAAATGACATGTACTGGTCCAGAAAAGGGAACCCATGCACACTAATATTATGAATGTAAATTGGTTCAGCCACTGTGGTAAACAGTTTGGAGGTTCCTCAAAAAATTAAAAATAGAGCTCCCACATAGTCCAGCAACTCCATTTCTGGGCATCTATCCAAAAAGAATTGAAATCATTATGCTTAAGAGTTATCTGAACTTCTATGTTCAATGTAGCACCATTCACAAAATCCAAAATATGGAAACAACTCAAATATTCAACAGAACATGAATGGAAAAAGAAAATGTGATACATACAGACAATCCTTTAAAAGAAGAAAATCCGGGGCTGGGGTTATGGCGCAGTGGTAGCGTGCTTGCCTAGCACACGGGAGGCACTGGGTTCGATCCTCAGCACCACATAAAAATAAAATATTGTGTCCACCTACAACTAAAAAAAATAAATGTTTTTTAAAAAAAAGAAGAAAATCCTACCCTTTGCAGCAATATGGATGGAACTTAAGGGGATATTAAGGGAAGTGACTGTCACAGAATGATAAACACAGCATGATTCCTTACATGAAGTGTCTAAACTAATCAAAGATATAGATGTAGTCAATAGAACTATAGTTACCAGGGAGTAAGAAGAGGATGATATGAGGAATTGTGTCTGTATATATACACACACATATATAATATATTTTTATAAAATATGAATGTATATTTTATATTATATATATATACACATACATACATACACACACACACACACACACACATTTGGGTAGCAGGGATTGAACTCAGCACTGCTTAATTATTGAGCCACATCCCTAGCCCATTTTATGTTTTATTATGAGACAGAATCTCATTAAGTTGTTGATGCTAGCATTCACCTTGTGATCCTCCGGCCTCAGCCTCCCAAGTCACTGGGGTTATAGGTGTGCACCACTGCACCCTTTGAGGAACTGTGTTTTAATATGTATAATGTCAGGGTCATGAAAGATATAAGAGTTCTAGAGATCTACTCTACAACATAGTGCCTATAATAAACACTAGGTATAGATTATTTAAAAGTTTATTAGCATGATAAATCTCACACTAAATATTCTGACCACAAAACAAGCAAGAAAATAAAAAAGGCATAAGGAAGCTTTTAGAAGTGACAACTATGCTCACTGAAAGGAGTGTGGTGATAATAGTAGGAATGCAAATGTCCAAATCTACCAAACCATATACATTAATTATGTTCATTTTTTATATTCCAATCATATCTTGATAAAGTTGGAAAAAATTAAAAATAAGAGTAAAAACATCATTAACATAAATAGTATTAAGTGAACAAGGAAAGAAAAAAATTTATTTTATAAAAAAATTCCTGTTTTGTGATAACTTTAACTGAAGCACATTTGGAAAAAGTAAGGCCATTCAAAGGAACTGGAATATCCAAGATTTCCTTAAGGTTTTTCTACAATTTTGCTTTAATATACAAATAGAATATCCTTGAATTTTTGATGGAAAGAAATCAAGGCATTCATTTGTTTTGTAAAATATAAACATGATACAAGTGTTATATATAAAAATCTGTGTTCTACAGGTAGAATATATTTTTGTTATTGTTGAAGCTCTTAACCTGAGTTCTACAATTTGAACAAACTTTTAAGTACTCAACGGTATTTTTCAATATAGGCACAATATTTTATGGCAGATCTCTGAAACTTATTCATCGTACATAATTGAAATTTTATACCTGTTGAGTAGCAACTTTCTTTTCACAGTTTTTTTATTAAAAAGCAAATAATACTAAAAATTATTCCACAGAAGTATTGATTAGAATAATTTAAGAGTCAGAAACATCAGGGAACACAATATATAACAATGTGTGCAAAGTATCATTATTTTCTCTTATATCATGACCTGTAAGAAAGGTGTAATTGTATTCAACTTTTAGTGAATAGATGTTAGAAAAACCATTTCTCTAGTAATCATGGTCATTTCTTAGAACTTCCAACTCATATTTATCTATGGCAGTAGATTGTTAATTGTTCATTTTTAATATGATTTTGTAAATTTTTATTTAAAGTAACAGATTTTTGGTTTTAATGCAATAGAATTTATTTCCCCCTTTTATAGAAAAATACATTTACTAATTACTTATGACATCTATAGAAATAAAGCAGAATTTTTATATGTGGACATTGTGTAAACTAATGTATTTGCCACCAAGATGTAACTGGATAAATATCAGTGTGCTCTGACCACCCTAAAGTGCCTGAGTATTGTTACTTTAGTACATATAATAATGTTCTGTTACAACTAGGATTTTTTTCTTCTCATGAGTGGCTATTTTATGTTAATGTGCCTTTGAATTGAAGTTCTTTCAAAAGTGGGATTTCAAATAGAATCACCATTGTTTACCTAAGACCTAATGAAACATACAATAATAAATAATTTCTCTGTTGTGAGTGATCTATTTTTGTCTTACATTATGTTTGCAAATGTGACCAGCTCTTTTGAATCAGATTTCTACATAGAGATTTGTGTCATTTATAGAGTAGGGCAGTCTAATCAGTGTGTGAATAAAATTGAAAGTAAAACATTCTGAGTGTTTTATGACACAACTGTAAGGTAAATTTTTTTCTCATTTTTGTTTTTATATATAAAGGGATAAGAGACAGTGTCTATTTTTCTGTAAGTTTTATGCATACAGAGGACCTATTTGGAAGCATATGACTTTAAAAATACATTTAGCCTATTATAACCAAGAAATCAATCATTACAAGCAATTAAGTACATGTTTGTTAGTTCATTGTATCCTGTTAAATGCTTTTAACAAAGTGACTACTAAGTAAAGCATCAGTGGTACATAAAAGTGGACATTGTAATTGTATTACCCATGTGATATTATGTTTTCCTCTCGTAAGAGAAAACACAAAACACATTTTTAAAATTTTATATGAAAAATTGCTTTTGGAAATAAGTGCTTTGTATCCAATGTATTTAATGGTTGTGGTGTTTAGCATATATGGGCAATAAGAAGATGTAATAGCTTACATGAATCTGTTTCATTTCTCTTGGGATGTTACTAGCACTGTTCATTTATTCATTTTTGATCATCTGCATTAATGAAAGGTAGTGATAGCTCAGATAAAATCAAATGATGAATGCTACTCAATCATATTATACTTGGCTCTGGAAAAAACTTTAATTCTTTCACTTAAATATGGATTCACAGAGTCCTCAACAATACAATTCAAAAAATAAATAAAATACACTCACACAGGAAAAAATTCAATAAATAATCTCTTAATCATATGCCCTGTCTACAATGCAGGGACCTCATTTCATATCTAGAATAAGAGAATCCCATAACTTTGACAAACTTCCATTTGTACAATACTCCAAGCTCTGTTATAGTTCTGTAAAGTGCTCATCAAGCTTTGGTTGTAACATTTCAGATAAGAAGAATCATAATCTCCGTGTGGACTCTTGAATTCTACTACCAGAAAATTATTTTGTATTGAGCTGATATTAGATCACATTTATATTTCTTAAATGCTTTGTTCTGTAATCAGAATAAAGCAATTTTAAATATTAACTCTCATTTACATCCAAGACAGGTGTTTACTCTGTGAGCTTATCTCCTCATATGCAAAATGTGGATAATAATAGCATTATGTCCTCATGCTGTTGTGACAATTCAATAAGCTAATGCACTAACAAATGCTAAGACAGTGGCTTGAAAATGGTAGTCACTGAAGAAATTTTAACAGTTTTTATCATTTTCATGCTGATCAATTAATGCTAGCTCTACCTCTCAGATTATGTTAATGTGAAAAAAATCTGAATGAAATAGAGTACAAAAATGTCAACAAAACTTTGAAATGAAGCCTGACATTTAAGTGATCACAATAGAATTGGCCTAATTTTTTTACATGCCCTCAAAAGCATCTGTAGGTTAGAAGCGTATGTATACACTTGCAAACACATACATAAAAAACAACTAAAATATTCCAGAGCCAGAGATTATAAAATTAAGTGAAAAAATAAAAAAGATATAATCCTATATCTGAAAAGTTTAATTTCTTTTTCCACTAACATATTATAAAACAGATAAATATCTGAAAAAGTTTCTCATTTCATTCACTAGAACTCTATGGTTTTAATTTTGTAGATTCATAGGCACTTTAAGATTATTTTTTTCTATTTCATTTAAACATGCTAATGGGATTTTGTTACAGTTTGTATTGAATCTTCATATCCTTGTGGATATTATGGATATGTTTATAATAGTACCTCTCCCAATCCAGGATCAGAAGATATATGTTATGCTTTAGATGTGAGGTGTTCTCCAAAAAGATCATGTATGAGACAATGTAAGAAATCTTAGCAGTGAGATGATTAGGTTATGACAGCATTAATCTAATTATAATTAGTGCATTAATCCTCTGATAGGGATTAACTTGGTGGTAACTGTAGGCAGGTAAGGTGTGGCTAGAAGAGGTGAGTCCCTGGGATGTGCCTTTGGGTTACATATTTTGTCACTGGCCATGGAATCTCTCTCTCTGCTTCCTTGCTCCATGTCCCCACCTGCTTTCTTCTGCCACAAGCTTCTGCCTTTATGTTTTGCCTCATCTCAAGGCCTGAGGAATGCAGTCATCCATCTACGGACTGAGGCCTCTGAAACTGTTAGCACCCAAATAAGATTTTCCTCCTCTGTGTTGTTCTTGTCAGGGATTTTGGTCACAACAATGAAAATGCTGAATTAAGCAATGCATTTCTTTTTTGTAAGTGTTTAATATCACCAATGTTTTGTAGTTTTCAGGTTATAAGTATTTCACCACCATAGTTAAATTTGTTCCTAAGTATTTTTATTATCCTTTGGCATAAATTTAAAGAGTATGGTATTCCTAATTTATTCTTTTTAAAGACTCTTAAACATTTTAATGTAGTTCAAATTGGCCTGTCTGATTCCTAATTTATTGTTTAGATACTTCTTCTTCAATAGTGTAGAAATATCTGATTTTTGTGTGTTGATTTTGTAGAATTATTGGGATATAATGGAAAAAAATTGCATGTGCTTAAGATGCACAATAATGCATTGATACATGAATACACTGTGAAATGATTCAACAATCAAGGTAGTTAATATATCCAACAGCTCACAGAAGTATTATTAAATTTTGTGATGAAAATAATTCAGGTCTACTCCCTTATCCAATTTCAAGTATGAAATTTAGTTTTATCAGATAGTCTCCATGCTGCACATTAGATATCCAAAATTGATTCATCTAGCATAATTGAAAATATCTTAGAGTCTACAAATAATTAATACCATTCAGTATTTTTCTTTCTGTATTTGACTTATTACATATAACATGTGAAATATGTCCCCCTTCTGGATTAACCTTGTTAATGCACATACCAAGATATTCTTCTTTTATGGGGGCAATATAGAATGGTGCAACCACGTTGGAAAACCATATGGAGAGTCCTCAAAAAATGAACAATAGGGGCTGGGGGTGTAGTTCAGTGGTAGAGCACTTGCCTAATATACATGAGACAATCCTCAGTCCTCCAAAAAAAATACAACCACTGTTCAATCTAGCAATCACTACTAAGAATATACAAAAGGAAAAGTAAACAGTATCTTGATGATACATCTGAACTTCCATGTTTTTTGGAGCATGATTCAAAATAGCTAAGATTAAAAACAAATTGTACACAGATAGGTGAATGGATAAAGAAAATATGGTATACATATATACAGTGACATTTTTAACTATAATAAAGAAGGAAATCCAGCCATTTGGATCAACATTTATGAATCTGGAGGGCAGGTGGACATGGAAGTTTGGCTAGAATAGATTTGGTGAAGAACTTACAAGTTCCAATGCACTTTAATATAATCTATTTTGCTTCTCGATGTAAATTAAGAACTGAAATTTACTTTGTGTTTGAAAAATACAAAATTGACAAAATAGAAGAAGTATAACTTCTTGTGAAATGAAAGGGGAACTATGAAAAAAAAAGACATAGGAGTAGAGAATTGAGATCTAAAAAATATAATTGTTTAACACATATGTTAGTTGATTACCTTAAAATAATTTGAAGACCCACAATAGAAGTGCTTATGCACCTTGAAAATGAACCAGTGGAATGTCTTCTCAATATTGTTTACTGCACATTTCAGACAAAAAATCAATTTGTCATTGGGCACAATGTTTTATCAAAGACTCCAAATTGGTGCAACCACTCTGGAAAGCAGTGTGGATATTCTTCAGAAAACTTGGAATGAAACCACCATTTGACCCAGCTATCCCACTCCTCAGTCTATACCTAAAAGACTTAGAATCAGCATACTACAGTGATGGAGCCACATCAATGTTTATAGCACCGCAATTCACAATAGATAAACTGTGGAACCAACCTAGATGCCCTTCAATAGATGAATGGATAAAGAAACTGTGGTATATATACACAATGGAATATTACTCAGCATTAAAAGAGAATAAAATGATGACATTTGCAGGTAAATGGATGGAGTTGGAGAATATCATGCTAAGCAAAGTAAGCCAATCCCCCCAAAACCACAGGCCAAATGTTTTCTCTGATAAGTGGATCCTGATTCATTATGGGGAGAGCCTGGGAAGAATGAAGGAACTTTGGATTGGGCAAAGAGGAGGGAAGGGAGAGAAGGGGCATGGAGAAAGAAAAGATGGTGGAATAAGATGGACATCATTAACCTAGCTACATATATGATTGCATGAATGGTGTGATTCTACATCATGTACAAGCAGAGAAATAAAAATTTGTGCTGCATTTGTGTACAATGAATCAAAATGCATTATGCTGTCATGTATAACTAATTAGAACAAATAAAATAAACAAATTGGTGCCACCAAAATATATAGAAAAAACCTAGAAACTTCAAGAGTTCTGAAATATTTTCTTAATTGATCTATGGGTCTACGCACAACATATATATTTGTTCATTTTTCTCAACATGTCATTTCTATATGAGATCACTCAGTTTGCCTACCACAGTCAGTGTAACTTTTCAATCCACATTTAATTTAATTTTTTTTGTCCAACAGACTCCATAGACAGTAAAAATATTGAAAATATTCTCTAAAATGTAACCACTCAGAATTTTGCAGGATGTACTATGTTATGGTTTAGATATTAGGTGTCCTCAAAAAGCTCATCTGTGAGAAAATGCAAGAAAATTTGGAGGCAAAATGATTGGCTTATGAGAATCTTAATCAAATCTGTGCATTTATTCCCTAATATGGATGAACTTGGTGATAACTACAGGCCAGTAGGGTGTGACTAGGGAAGGGAGGTCAGGTCATTGAGGGATATGTCTGTGTGCTGTATATTTTGTTCTTGGAGAGCAGAGTTCTCTCTCTGCTTCCTGTCCCGAGCCAACAGAGCTACTCTACTATACTCTTCATCCATAATGTTGTGGCACATTTTGGGCCCAGAGGAATGGACTGAGACCTCTGAAACTGTGAACCCCCAAATAAACATTTTCAACTCTAAATTTGCTCTTGTCAGATCACAGCAGTGAAAAACTCATGTAAAGCAATTATATGCATAAAGAATGTCTTTCTGTAAAAATCAAATTATTCAGCAGAAACTCTGCAACAGAAGTTGCTCTTCAATATTCCCCTAGTTCAAGTAAAGATACCCTTTCCTTTTTTTAAGTGTCACTGTCTCATTGATAACACAAATTATTTGTACATTATAAGGGAAAAGTATAGTCTTAAGAGACTTAAATATTGTATTTGAAGACAAATTTATTATCATAAGTATTCTCATTTCCCAATGACACATAATTCATCATTTTGATTTAAGTGCAAAGTAAATTTTATTTCCAGTATGTTAAAATACTGTCTTTACTTACTACTTAAATGTAATTTTGGATATAAAATATGGTTTGTTATTGAGCATCATAAACCAAACTCCAACTTATCTACTTCCTCACACTGTGTAAGTATTTTGTTTTTCTACTAAAACTGTCTTAAATATTTATGAATTTATTTACATATATATTTGTGGTTGAAGCTAGGGGATTCTACTATGAGACTACATCCCCAAACCTTTTTATTTAAATTAGAAATTATAATTATACATAGTACTTGGTTTCATTTTGACAAATCATGCATGAAAGGAATTTAATTTTGATCCCCATACCCACACCCCTTTCCTCTACTCCCTTCCTCATTCTACCCCCTCTATGCTACTTATCTTCCTTTAACTTTTGTGGTTCTATTACTAGTATTGTGAGAAAGCTCCATACTGCTTTTCAGATTGTACTAATTTTGCAGTTCTATCAAAAATGTATGAGTGTATCTTCTTCCCCACATCCTTGCCACCAATTATAGTTATTTGTGTTTTTTGAAAACTGCAATTCTGACTGGAGGAGATGAATTATTAGTGTAGTTTTTTTTTTTTTTTTTAATACCGTGGAATGAACCCAGGGGCACTTTACCACTGATCCACATCCCTAAACTTTTAAAAAATATTTTACTCAGAGACAGGGTCTTACTGAATTTCTTAGGGCCTCACTAATTTGCTGAGTCTGGCTTTGAACTTGAGATCCTCCTTCCTCATTCTCCCGAGCCGTGGTGATCATAGGTGTGTGTCACTATGGCTGGCTCTTAGTGTAGTTTTGATTTGAATTGCCTTGATGGCAACAGATGTTGAACATGTTTTCTTTTATTTGTTTTCCATGTGTACTTCTTTTGATAAATTTCAGTATTTTTATTTGTTCTCCATGTGTACTTCTTTTGTCTATTTTTTGATTGGGGCACTTTTTCTGCATTGAGTTTTCTTGAGTTCTTTATATATTTTGAATATTAATCCCCTATCAGAGGAGCAGTGGGAAAAGATTTTTCCCATTCCATGGGGTTGCACTTATAGTTTTCTATGTTGTGCAGAAGATTTTTGATTATGTGACATCCTACTTGTTGACTTCTGGTTCTGTTTCTTGAGCTGTAGCGGGCTTATGCCTGCACCTAAATGATGCAGTGTTGATCCAATGATTTCTTCTAGGAGTTGCAATGTTTTTTGCCTAATTTCTATGTCTTTGATTCATTTTGATTTTACTTTTGTGCATATTGAGAGATGGGGACCTAGTTTTATTCTTTTTTTTAAATGTTTTTTTAGTTGTTGATGGATCTTTATTTTATTCATTTATTATTTACATGTGGTGCTGAGGATCAAACGCTTGCATGCTAGGTAAGCGTTCTACCACTGAGCTACGGCCCCAGGCCCCTAGTTTTATTCTTCTAAATATGAATATACAGTTTTCCCAGGAACACTTGCCAAAAAGGTTGTCTTTTCTCCGACAAATGTTTTTGGCACCTTTTACTGGACCAAACATTTGTATTTATGTGGGTTTGTCTCTGTGTATTCTATCTCATTTTATTCCATTGGTATCCATGTCTGTTTTTATTTCAGTACCATGCTGTTTATCTATGATTGCTCTGTAATGTTATTTGAGATCATGTAATATGTTGCCTCCTGCATCACTTTTCTTGTTCAGAATTGCTTTGGCAATTATAGGTCCCTTGTTCTTTGAAATTAATTTAAGGACTACTTTTTCTATTTATGTGAGGGGTGTCATTGGTATCTTGATGGAAATTGCATTGAATGTTTATACTGATTTTGTAGTGTGGTCATTTGGTCAATATTAATTCTGCCTATCCAAGAACATGGGAAAACTTTCCATGTTCTGGAGTCTTTATCAAGTCTTTCTTCAGTGTTCCATAGTTTGCATTGTAAAGATCTTTAAGTTTCTTGGTTAGATTAATTTCCAATTTTTTTTTTATGTTATTGTGAAAGAGAGAATTTTCCTGATTTTTTTCTCAGCTGAATGGCTGCTGGAGTATAGAGAAGCTACTGATTTATAAGTATTTATCTTATATCCTGCTACAATTCTGTATTCATTTATGAGATCTAGAAGACTTTTGGTAGAATTTTTTGGGTTTTCTAGACATAGGATCATTTCATCAACAAGAAATGATAGATTGACTTCTTTTTTGATTTGTATCCCTTAAATTTCCTTCTCTTGCCTTATTGCTCTGGCTAGCATTTCAATAATTATTTTGAATAGAGATGGCGAGAGTTAAAATTCTTGTCTTCCTCCTGATTTTAGAGGAGACATTTTCAATTTTTCTCTGTTCAGTGTAATATTGTATTTGCATTTGTCATATGTAATCTTTAAAATGTTGAGGTTACATTTCTTATATCCCTGCTTTCTCCAGTGTTTTTAACATGAATGGTGGTTGCGTTTTATCAAAGATCTATTCTGCATCTATTAAGATGATCATATAATTCTTCATTCCATTTTAAGTGGTGAATTACATTTATTGATTTATATATGTTGAATAAACCTTACATCCCTGAAATGAACCTAATTTGATTATGGTATATTATCCTCCAGTATGTTTTTTTTCATTTGGTTTGCTAATATTTTATTCAGGATTTTTCTATCTATGTACATCAGGGATTTTGGTCTGTGGCTGTATTTCCTTGATTTGTGTTTCTCTGGTTTTGGTGTCAAAATATACTGGCTTCATAGACTATTTGGAATATTTCCCTCCCTTTCATTTCCATAGAATAATTTGAGCAAGACTGGAGTTAATTCTTCTTTAAAGGTCTGGTAGAACTCACCTGAAAAACCATCTTGTCTTGGGCTTTTGTTTGTTGGTAGGCTTTTAGTTGCTGTTTCAATTTCATTACTTGATATTCCTCTCTTTACATTTTCTATAGCTTCATGGTTCAATTTGGGCAGGTCACTTATGTCTAGAAATTTGTTAGTATTTTCTAGATTTTGCCATTTACTGGTGTATAAATTTTCAAAATAATATGTAATAATCTTCTGGATTTAAGAAATGTCTTTTGTGATATCTCTTTTTTCCACAGTAGTTTTGTTAATTCAGGTCTTCTCTCTCCTTTTGGTTCATGTAACTAAGAGTTTAGCAATCTTATTAATCTTTTCAAAGAATCAGCTCATTTTGTTTGATCCAACTTGTTTGATAATGAGTATTTTTTTAATTCTCAATTTCATTAATTTTGTCTCAGGTTTTATTTCTTCCTATCTTCTACTGATATTAAGACAGTTTGCTATACTTTTTCTAAAGATTTGCAGTGCAGCATAAGCTTATTTATTTGGGATCTCTCTATTTTTTAATGAAGGCACTCAATGCAATTAATTTTCCTCTTAATAATTCCTTTATACTGTCCCAGAAATTTTGATATGTATGATGTTTTCTCACTGATTTCTAAAACTTTCTTGATCTATACTTTTTTCTTTGATCCATTCTTCATTCAAAAGTGTATTCTTTAAGTTTCCTGTATTTGTTTGGTTTCTGTTATTTTTCTTGCTGTTGATTTGGGGTCTTGTATAATTCCTGTATGATACTGTCTATCTTATAGTTTCATTCTATTATGGTCTGGTAGTATGCATGGGGTTACATGCATACATTGACATGAAATATTCTGCAGATGTCTATTTATGTTGTTAAATAGGTTGGATAGACATTTATTGATTTTATGTTTTGATGACCTGTGTATTGGTGATAAAGTGTGCTGAAAGCATCCAGTATTTTGTATTGGGGTTTAGCCAAGATTTAATGTCAAAGAGTATTTTTTAATGTAATTATGTGTGTTGATCTTTGTAGTGACATATATATATATATATGTCAATATATATATATATATATTCACATATATATATTTTCTATTGTTATATATTCCTGTTGGACTGTTTCTTTTACTGGGGTGCAATGACCCTCTTTGATTAATTTTTGCTTGAAATCTGACTTTGCCAAATGTGACAATTTGACTCTCTTCTGATTAATTTTTGCTTGAAATCTGCTTTGCCAAATGTGATAATAGCTGTTACAGCTTGTTTTTGGACTTTGTTTGCAAGGAATATTTTTTCCATCCTTTTACCCTCATCTTGTGTCTTTGCCTATGAGATAGGCTCTTTCAAATGGCACAGAGTTGGATCTTGTTTTTTTGAACCATTCTTCTAATGTATATCTTTTAATTGTAGAGTTGAGAGCATTAACATTTAAAGTTAATATGTAAATATGTTTATGGTTTTTTGCCATTTTGATTTTTTGCTATATTTAATTAAATTGATTCTCATTTATATAATTAATTTTACATTGATATTCTTTTATTTTGGAATTTTGGGATTTTTTTTTTTTTTTTGCTCCTCTGTGTATAATTTATTTTTGAGAATTCTTTGTAGAGCTGGCTTAGTTGTCATATATTTGTTTAGTTTATCTTTGTCATGGAAAGTTTTTATTCCCATCAAATTTTAAAGAGAGCTTTGCTGGGTATAGCGATCTTGGTTGGCAATTGTTTGCTTTTTCTTTTTTTATTTAAACAATGCATATGTCATTTTTAATTTTTTTAGTTGTAGATGTACACAATACCTTTATTTATTTTTATGTGGTGCTTAGGATCAAACTCAGTGCTTCACAAGTGCAGGACATGCACTCTACCACTGAGCAACAACTCCAGCTTTGGCAAATATTTTATTTTAGAACTTAGAATATCTCACTCCAGGCCCTCCTTGATTTTATGGTCTGAGTTGAGAAGTCATAAATGAGCTTTATTGATTTGCCTCTAAGTGTTACCTGATGTTTATCTCTTCTCGCATTTAATATTCTTTCCTTATTGTATATTTTAGGTATTTTGATTATGATGTGTCTTGGAGAACTTTTTTGACCATGTCTACTTGGGGTCCTGTATGATACAGTCTATCTTATTTCTAATATCTCCAACTGCTTTTAATTTTAATTTTGAGACAATGTCTCTCCAGGTTAACTAATGTAGCCTCATATTTGTGATCTTCCTGCCTCAGCCGCTTGGGATTACAGGCATGCACCGCCATTCCTGGCAATATGTTTACGTTAATGTAAATAAAATCTCACTTTCCCATGTACAGAATTCTTACACAAGAAGAACTGAAGAAACTCCAAAAGTCAAGAGTCATATGTTTTTTTCTCATTTGTGGAAACTAGAAAGGAGAAGGTCAAGGGATTTGGAATTGTATAAAAAAGTGAAGGGACACCAAAACACTCAAGATAGGATACTAGAAGTAAGGAGAAAGGGAGGAAAAGGGAAAATGCTGAGGAAAAATATTGATCAAATTATACTGTTATATCATGTTCACGAATGAATATGTTACAATGAATCCCACAATTATGTAGAATTATAATGCACCAATGAAAATATGGGAAAAAAAGATTGAAGAGGAATGACTTTAAATTTCTTAAAGAGGGCTGGGGTTGTGGCTCAGTGGTAGAGCACTTGCCTAGCACATGTGAGGCACAGGGTTCGATCCTCAGCACCACATAAAAATAAATAAAATAAAAGCATTCAAAAATTTCTCGAAGATTTTACTAAGTATATGTAATAATACAAAAGTGTAATTTATTAGAGTTTAAAGAAGACATAAGGAGGAGAAACATAGACTTGCTAAAAATAGGTAGAAACCTACACTAAAAAAAAGTTTCATATGAATTACAGAAAAATATAAATGTTACAAGTTTTTCTCAGACTGAAAGAATTGGCAGAATAACTTTTACTTAAGTATTAATTTTATTAATAGTTTTTTCCAATCAATCGATGTTATAATTATATTGCAATAAAATGAATTAATTTTAGTGTTACTTTGTGCACACTAATTTATGTACAGAAAAATCTGAAAACATTATTGTTGAAGGAAGAAATCATTCATCATTGGCTCTATATAATTCCACTACTGATTATATGCATTGACCTGATTATTTATGAGTGTTTGAATTTCATCTATGTGATGTTGTAAAAATTGACAATCACAGGATGGCTATAACTGAAAAGAAAAGCAATAAATGCTGGCAAAGAGAAAACAAAACTGGAAACTTAGTACATTGTCGTTGAAACCTTAATGATTTAAACACAGATTCACCATATGGATCTGCTCTATCACTTCCAAGTATTTACTTTTGTTGGATTCCTAACCCTCAGTACTTCAGAATGACAATTGGGTAATAGGGTATGCACGGAAGTAATCAAGGTAAACTTGGATCATTATGATTAGTGTCTTTACATGAAGGATAAACTTTGGCATAGATATGTACACAGTGAAAAATATTATGTAAGGATGAGGGCAGAAACCAAGTATCTAAAGGCCAAAGATTGACAATGACTGCCCTCATACCAGATTCTAAGGTGGAGACATGGAAGAGATTCCTCCTCATGGCCTTCAAACAAAACCAACTCTAATAACACCTTGATCTTTGATTTCTAACCTCCCAAACTGTTAGATAATATATTTTTGTTATTTAAGCCTCTTAGTTTGTGGTACTTTTTTATAGCAATCCTAGAAAATTCATACAGTACCCAAGACTTGAAGACATATTCAAACAAGAATTGTGTGTGAAGGTTTATAGGACCACTAATGGTAGAAACAATCCAAATATCTAAAAACTGATGAATAGTTAAAAGAAATGTAGCATATCTAGAAAATGAAATATTTTTGATTTGCATTTCTCTAATTGCTGGAGATGTTGAACATTTTTTCATATGTCTGTTGATCGATTGTATATTTTCTTCTGAGAAGTATCTGTTCAGTTCCTTGGCCCATTTATTGATTGGGTTGTTTGTTTATTTGATGTTAATTTTTTTGAGCTCTTTATATATCTTGGAGATTAGTGATCTATCAGATGTGCATGTGGCAAAAATTTGTTCCCTTCATTGATTGTTTCTTTTGCTGAGAAAAAGCTTTCTGGTTTGAATCCATTTCATTTATTGATTTTTGATTTTACTTTTTATACTATAGGAGTCTTGTTAAGGAAGGAAGTTCCTAAGCCAACATGATGAAGATTTGGTCCTACTGTTTCCTCTGTTAGGCTTAGGGTCTCTCGTCTAATTCCCAGGTTCTTAATCCACTTTGAGTTGAATTTTGTGCATGGTAAGAGATAGGGGTTTAGTTTCATTTTGCTGCATATAGGTTTCCAGTTTTCCCAGCATGATTTGTTGAAGAGGCTGTCTTTTCTCCAATGTATGTGTTTGGCAACTTTGTACAGTATAAGGTAACTGTATTTCTGTGGGTTTTTCTCAGTGTCTTCTATTCTGTACCATTGGTCTACATGTCTATTTTTGTGCTGGTACCATGCTGTTTTTGTTACTATAGCTTTGTAGTATATTTTAAGGTCCTGCTTCATGCTTCTTGCTAAGTATTGCTTTCAGTATTCTGGGTCTCTTATTCTTTCAAATGAATTTCATGATTGCCTTTTCTATTTCTGTAAGGAATGACTTGAGATTTTAATTGGAATCACATTAAATCTATATAGTGCTTTGGGTAGTATGGCCATTTTGACAATTTTGATCCTGCCTATTCATGAACATGGGAGATTTTTCCATTTTCTAAGGTCTCGTTCAATTTTTTTTTAGTGACCTATAGTTTTCATTGTAGTATCAATACATGAAAAGAAATGAACTACTGATACATGCTACAACATGCATGATCTTTTAAAACATTATACTAAAGAGGACAGACATAAAAAACCCTATGTGTTATGATTCTATTATATTAAGTATTTAGAATATATAAATCTATAGTGATATAGAAGAGATCAATGGTCACAAGGTTTATAGGGAAGAGTGAATGATGAAAGTTCATTTTATAAAAATGGAATTTTGAGTGGGGTGATGAAATATTATAAAATTATATAGTGGTGACAGATGAAAAAAGATTACTGAAAACCATTTAAATTACATAAATTAAATTGTTAATATAGCAAACTCATTTAATATAAATTTTATATCAAATTATTAAAATGTGACAGATTATATTCCAGCCATGGGAAGTTGAATTTAACTGTTCAAATATTTTTTGTTTTCCTATAAGCCAAAATAAATAATAGACATTACAACCAGCACATCAAGGTTTATCCTTTTACTAATAAGCACAGACATTTTTATGTGAAATTCCCTGAAGAAAAATATTGAATCTCTAAGTGTCATTTTTATAATCGTTTTTCATCATCTTAAGAGAAATTTAAAAACAAAAATATGAAAAATTATGTTTATGGCTTTCCTATTTCAGTTGAATGTTATTTATGATATGGCCTCTGTTTCTGTATAATATTTATGTCAGAAAATTATTGTAGTGCTCACGTGAGTCATAAGAAAAAGAAATATTATAACAGGAATTTATTATATCTAATTGCTGGGCCCCTAGCTACTCCTGCCTGAAAATAAAGCTATTCAAAACTCAAGGCATGTCAGTGATCTGGAGATATTATTGCTTATCAGTAAGTTTCTTGAGTATGTTGATTCCTAGCATGTAGGCCCATTTTGATTGGATTAAGTCATTCCTGAACTAAAGCAAATACATATTTATTAAATTTAACAGAAATACCCATACACTATTATTCATCTTCAATTTGAACACTTACAGTGATTGGAATTTCATTAGTGCTTGAAAAAAATTTCATATTATTTTGAATAGTTTGGGCTATCAGAACATTTTACATTTTATAGAGTTATTTTCTGTCACCTCTCAGATTCTACCCATTTGTCCTTGTGGTATTACACAAGGAGAACCAAATACATCTAATCTTTCTTTCACGCATAGCTATTTAAATAATTTGGAAACATCTGTCATCTTTCTATAACTTAATTTCTTTAAGGGGCTGGAGTTTTAGCTTGGTGATAGAGTGCTTGCCTTGCATAAGTGAGGCACCAGGTTCGATCCTTAGCACCACATAATAATAAATAAAAAATAAAGGTATAGAGCTGAGTGCAGTGACCCACGCCTGTAATCCCAGCACTTTGGGAGCCTGAGGCAGAGGAATTGTGAGTTCAAAGCCAGCCTCTGCAATGGCAAGTCGCTAAGCAATTGATTGAGACTCTGTCTCTAAATAAAACACAAAATAGGGCCGGGAATGTGGTTCAGTGGTCGAGTACCCTTGAGTTCAATCTCTGGTACCATAAATACATAAATACAAAAATAAATAAATGATCAAACAAATAAATAAACAAATAAAATTAAGGTATAAAAAATAAATTTATTTCTTTAAACAGTACTGCCAAAAATTTTTCAGTTATATAACCAGTTAAACCACATCTTGTTCAATTCGTGCCGATTTCAAACTTGAATATATAATGGTACATTTACTTCTGTAAAATTTTATCTGGTTAGATATAGCTTCCATTTGGCATTTATTTATTGTTATCCTGTTGTTCAGTATTTTGGCTTTTCCTACCTGTTTCATGTTTTCTTCATAAATTTGATAAGCAAACCTTAATTTCCTTGTCTGTGCCACTAAAAATGTTATTTAATATTCTCAACTGACAGAAAAATACTTGAAAATTCCTCTAGTTTGATACAAATCCCTTATTCAGAGCACCTTTATTATGGACATTCAATTAATTGTAACCGAACAAAACTTCCTTTTCCCCCTCACTTTTCCATCCTTTCCAAATTTTATCCAGAAACATCAGATTCTATACACTTTTTAAAAAATTCAGATATGAAAAAAAAAATTTTGTTGCTATTATTCTCTATATCAGCTACTCCCATGAAAGCAAATAAGAAATTGGATAAGTTTGGGATACATCATTTTCATAGTAATCAATGCCATAACTTTTCTTACCAAATTCATATTTGGCTTTACCACACTCCTGAGATAATATGATAATATTTAATCTATCTCCATAGGAAGAGTCCTGGAATTAATCTTTTTGCCATGAAATCTGGAGCATCTTCCATGAACATAGCTGTATACTGATTTCTATTGGTCCTTCACTCCAATTTAATGGTGAGTGAAGCTATTTTTATTGCTGCCAGGAACTCAGCTGAGCTAGTGACTGTACTGAGATAATCAGGTGTCAGAAAAATGAAGTCAGTTAAAGTAACAAGCAAGTCTTTAATAACCTACTGTCATGAAAAAATAAGAAGTTAAATCAGAGAAAATGTTGACTTCCTATATTCCATTGTCCTTATGGTAAAATATGCTGAAAGAAGGTCCGGCACATCTTTGTAGACATGGGAATCATCTCACTATTTAGGGTGGTTATATTATTTTGCTAAGACTGCTGTTATGGACTGAATTCCATTCTTCCCATTCATATGCTAAAGACCAAGTAACTCAGAATGTAACTGTATTTGGAGATAGGGAATTTAAAGTAGTGACTGAGTTAAAATGAGATCATTACAGTGGTTCCAAACCCCATATGACTAGTGTCCTTATGAGAAGAGGTGATTAGGACACAGAAAAGATAAAAGTTATAGGCACAAACAGGACAATGATCACATGAAGACAAACCAAGAAGGCAGCCATCTGTAAACTAAGGAGAGGTGCCTCCAGAGAATCCAAACTTGTAAAATAATTGAAATTGGAATTCCAACCCCCTAGAATTATGAGAAAATAATTTTTTTTTTGTTTTTCAAGCCATGCAGTCAAGGAAATACAGGGAAATTTATTACAGGTGCCCTATCAAACTAATGCAGGCATCATAATAATATGATAGATTGATCAGATGTAGTGGTATGTACCTGAAATCCCAGCTACTTGGGAGGCCGAGGCAGGAGGATCATAAGTTCGAGGACAGCCTAGGCAGCATAGATCCAATCTCTTTAAAAATAGTACCATAGATTGGGTGGCTTAAATAACAGAAAAATATTTTTTCACAGTTCTGGAGAAGGGTGTGATGAAGTTGTAGGTAGAGTTTGTTTCTTCTAAGATCTGTATTCTTATAATATAGAAGGCCATCATTTTCCAATATTTTTAGTATTCTCCCTGTGAATGTATGTCCAAATTTACTCTCGTAAGAAAGAAACCAGATTCATTAGTACCACTCAGACATGAAACTTAATTTTACTTTAGTTATCTCTAGCCACATTCTGAGGTGCTAGTGTTTAAAATTTCTACATATGAATTTGGGGGGCCGATAAATTCAGTCTATAACAAAGCCTCATACAAGAAGTCCTGAGAAGTATATAGACCCATAGGAGTGGAAAGCTAAGAATAAAGAGGTACTGGATACTGAGTTTGAGTCAGGAAATGTGTCTTGAAGGCCTCCCTCACAACCCCATCCCAGAAAGACAACTCAGTAGACATGCTTGAGAAAAAGCTTGAGTCCTTAATCTGTAGTTGCATGAAGTATGATGAGTTTGTTATGCACCAAAACTTGTGTGAAGTAGACAGCTTTACCCCATGAGGCATCCAAGGAAACTCTTTATAATTGTCTGTGACCTTGGATGTAAAATATTGTAGTGTGAAGATCAGTGACTTGGATTATGGTCTCTTATTGCCTCATGGCTTTGCTTGTGGTGGAAGCTTACTGTGCAAATGTACAAATCAAGATTGCCCAGTTGCTATGGTGATGCCCTGCCTGAGTAGACTCTGTGCAAACGCATGGAACTATATCAGTCTGGACCTTGAGTTCAGACACCAGTTGCTGGGGATAGAGAATTCTAGCCATAATAAGATGACCACAATATTTCACAAGTGCTATGACCTTCAAGGATGTCTGCTTTGGAGAAACTTTCCCACAAATAACGTTTTTTTTTAATTTTTTTTAGTTGTTGATTGACCTTTATTAATTCATTTATTTATATGCAGTGCTGAGGATCGAACCCAGTACCTCCCACATGCTAGGCAAGTGCTCTACCACTGAGCCACAACACCAGCCCACAAATAACGTTTTGATGATAAAACCTATGTAAGAAATATGCTGTAATAGCTCTGCTAGGTCATTGTTCCCCCATCAGAGGACTGTGTCCCACCTGCCACCTGTTCTCAGTGTTCTCTCTATGTGTTTATTTGTCTTTCTTAATCCCCTTTTCCCCCTCACTGGTTTTCTAGATTCAGCCATGTAGGTTGCAGCATTGTAGCTTTTTGGTTTTCATTTGTTTATTTGTTTAAATCAAGGTACAGAGTTCAAAGTATTGTCACTGTGAAAATCTCTTGGATATTGATGCCCGGTCATATAAAAATTGAGTTCATCAGGGACTTTTTATTATTTTGAGACAGTGTCTTGCAAAACAAAACAGACATTAAATTGCTTAGCACTACACTATGTTGCTGAAGCTAGTGTTAAACTTGCAAGCTTCCTACCTCAGTCTTACAAGTTAGTGGAATTCCAGGTGTGCACCACCATGCCCAGCTACTAGGAGCTTTTTGAAATGTGTGCCACTTCTTTTGGAGATCCTGACTCAAGACTGAAATTAATCCACTTTCCTTTCTCCTTTCTGTTTGCTATTGGCATCTGAACATGTCTGGATGCTGTTATTGTGAAATAATTGACTTCTAATACAAAGTTCTTATGACATCAAGTCATTAAAAACCATTATTTTATTTATATATACTGCCATGTTCCTTGTGGTCAACATAAAGCTTACTCATTGGGGAATGCTTACTCTCCACCTTTTAAAAATAGTTTTGTATTTGACTACTAACTTTCTTTATCACTTCTAGTTACCTAAATTCCTGAAGAATTAGAAACAGTGCTTTGGTGATATTATCTGAATCTATTTTGGTAAACTGTGATCTCAGGTTTATGTAATCAAGTTAATTAGGTGATCTCTTACAATCAGTGTCAATTATCTTAGGCTTTATATTCTTCTTGCTAGTGTTTAGTACATAATATTTAAGTGAAGTTCAGTATTTAAAATGCATTTATTAATTGTGTGCATGTATGAATTTGTAGCAAGTAATCCCAAAGATAGAATATTTCTATTATTTTTAAAATACTTCACCCACTGCAAACAGAAAATATCTGTCTTATTTATTCTACTTCCTCTGGATATATGCAAATGTTTTTCTTCACTAGGTAAATATTGAATCACATTTATCTGAATACATTCGTCCAACTATAGTAACAAAATTATACCATCCTTCTCAGGTTGTCTATGATCAATTGATTAGATAACTTTAAAATATTTTTGTACATATTCTTTTGGAATGAATGTGTTGGGGCTCTGTGTGAAATAATACTCATTTTTGCAAACCAAACTTTTAATCTTAATTTGAGTGTCATTTATAATATTATACTGACAGTGAAGTTTAAGAGGGTCAGTCTTAATGTATATTTACTTTTAAAATACAGATCATAAATTTGTGCTCTGCCTTTCCAAAGACTTAGCTGTATATTTGACTATTTTTACTTTACTGCATTCTTCCTTATTCTCATTGTTTTATGTGAATTTTCTACATTTCTATTTAACTGATTTTAATTTTATAGTAAGAATATTTTCCATATTGAATATGTCATTTTGTTATCTTTCTATTAAATTATCAGTAAATTAAAGGAATCATTTATCACATATCTGATTTTAACTTAGTATAATTGTTAAAATTGCCCATAATTCTTTCTTCCAATTTTTATTGATACATTATAGTTGTACATATTCACTGGATTTGTTGCACAAAATATTACAAAATAATTTGGCCAATATCACTTCCAACACTTAAAAATTTCCATAATTCTACAGTTTGCTCCTCTTTCACCATTCTTGTCAGAAAACTAAAATCTACTTATCTTCCTATGTTATCAAAAATGTTATGCCTACAAATTTGGAAGTCATGCTCCTCTCTACATTCTTAGACTTTTAATTTTTTAAATATTTTTAAATTTATTTATTTATTCTATTTAGATTCTTATGATACAAGAGTGCATTTTGATTCATTGTACACAGATGGAGTACAACTTTTCATTTCTCTGGTTGTATGTGATGTAGAATCACAACATACATGTGGTCATACATAAAGCTAGGTCGATGATGTCCACCATATTCCACTATCTTTACTGCCCCCCTGCCCTTTCCCCCTTTCCACCCCTGTGTCCAAAGTTCCTCCATTCTTCCCGTGTCCTCCCCCACATTATGGGTCAGCATCCACTTATCAAAGAGAACATTCAGAATTTGGTTTCCTGAGATTCGCTTACTTCACTTAGCATGATATTCTCCAACTCCATCCATTTACCTGCAAATGCCATAATTTTAGTGTCTTTAATTGCTGAGTAATATCCCATTGTGTATATATATACCACAGTTTCTTTATCCATTCATCTATCAAAGGGCATCTAGGTTGATTCCACAGTCTAGCTATTGTGAATTGAGCTTCTATAAACATTGAAGTGGCTGTGTCACTGTAGTATGCTGTTTTTAAGTCTTCTGGGTATAGATCAAGGAGTGGGATAGCTGGGTCAAATGGTAGTTCCATTCCAAGTTTTCTAAGGGATCTCCATATTGCTTTCCAGATTGGTTGTACCAATTTGTAGTCCCACCAGCAATGTATGAGTGTTACTTTTCCCCCACAACCTCGCCAACACTTATTGTTTGTTTTCTTAATAATTGCCATTCTGACTGGCATGAGATGAAATCTTAATTTTGATTTGCATTTCTCTAATTGCTAGATATGTTGAACATTTTTTCATATGTCTGTTGATCGATTGTGTATCTTCTTCTGAGAAGTGTCTGTTCAGCTTCTTGGCCCATTTATTGATTGGGTTGTTAGATTTTTTGGTGTTAAGTTTTTTGAGTTCTTTATATATCCTGGAGATTAGTGCTCTATCAGATGTGCGTGTGGCAAAGATTTGTTCCCAGAATGTTGGCTCTCTGTTCACTTCATTGATTGTTTCTTTTTCTGAGAAGAAGCTTTTTAGTTTGAATCCATTTCATTTATTGATTCTTGATTTTAGTTCTTGTGCTATAAGTGTCTTGTTAAGGAAGGAAGGTCCTAATCCAACATGATGAAGATTTGGGCCTATTTTTTTCTTCTATTAGGCATTGGGTTTCAGGTCTGATTCCCAGGTCCTTGGTCCACTTTGAGTTGGATTTTGTGCATGGAGAGAGATAGGGGTTTAGTTTCATTTTGCTGCATATGGGTTTCCAGTTTTTCCCAGCACCATTTGTTGAAGAGGCTGTCTTTTCTCCTGTGTACATGTTTGGCTCCTTCATCTAGTATAAGATAACTGTATTTAAGTGGGTTTGTCTCTGTGTCTTCTATTCTGTACCAATGGTCTACATGTCTATTTTGGTGCCAGTACCATGCTGTTTTTGTTACTATAGCTTTGTAGTGTAATTTAAGGTCTGGTATTGTGATGCCTCCTGCCTCACTTTGCTTGCTACGGATTGCTTTGGCAATTCTGGGTCTCTTATTCTTCCAAATGAATTTCATGATTGCCTTTTCTGTTTCTATAAGGA
>PVHX01022467.1:0-22109 GCA_004024805.1 Geosciurus inauris | reverse complement strand
AGATATGTTTTCCAGGGAGTTATTGAGATCACTTTAATGACTCCTAGTACTTTCAGAAAACTAAATGGGGAAATCCAATCAAATTTATGTTTAGTCCTCTCTTGTATTAGAGTTAATGGTGCTTTCTTCAGCAGGAACCATGTTGGGATTTAGTGCTAGGTTTCTGCAGATGTTTTTGCAATTTTTGTAGGCATGTGGAATCCAACCATGTATAGCACTTGGCTTCCACACATCTGTCCATATCTGTTAAAGAGTTCTTTTCTAGATTTTTTTTATTGACCTCTGAGGTCCATTATCACTGAAAGCAGACTTTTAATGAGGTGAAGATCACTAATGAGAATGCATCATCTTACTGACTAGTATTTATAGGTCATTAACACAGGTAAGAGTTTTATATAGCTGATCTTGTACTTGTGTAGATTTGGGTAGCTGGAGAGACAAAGGAAATTAGGAAATGAATGTTCGGCTAACTAGTAGTCAGTTTAAATATGATGAATCTTATTTATGATGCAGTCCTCAGAAGACAAACACATTTTATTTTAATCATTAATTTATTATTTATTTTTTGGTAAACTCAGTTTCAAAAGAAATTTTATTAATGAAACAAGAGATGTATGGCATAGATGATCTACCTCCAAATTAGGACCTTGTATTATTTAAGCATTTTGTTTGTTTGTTTTCATGTTTTGTATGTTTGGTAGTACTGGGGACTGAACCCAAAGCTTCATGCGTGCTAGGCAAGCACTCTACCACTAAGCTACACCCTCAGCCCTGAGACAGGTTTTGTTACATAAAAATATTATAAGTAGAAATTTGTTTGCTGCTGGATATGTATGCCTATTGTAAGTGCCATGGGTGAGCTCCTCAAGTGTGCATGGGGCCCTCATAGGATTCATTCAGTGAATATATTTGGGTTTTTGATGAAAGGAGTGTGAAAGATTTCCTGGATGAGGCAGCATTTGAATTAAGTCCTTGGGGAGAAGGAGGTCCCCCCCTCAAGTGTTTTAGTTTGGTTATTGAACACCCCTCGAAGGTACATGTCTCCCAGGGGTCCCCAGGGTGGTACTATTGGGAGATATTGTGGACTTTGAGGAGGTGTGTTTTAGGAGGTCTTTGATCATTGGAGTGTGTCCTGGAAGGGGATTGTGGGACCCTGTTCTCTTCCTCTTCCATTCTTTGCTTCTGGCTTGTGAGGTGAACAGTTTGTGGTGTATAGGGCATGCCCAAGACGGCTATAGTGAGGCTGTCTCACTGAGATTTCTGGCCAGCTTTATTTTAGTCTATAATCAAGATCATAAACACTCTGATGCGGCATATGTACTCAGGGTCGTAAACATTTGCTTTGAGCATGCATTCACTTATGTCACCTGTTGGCAGTTTGCCTTCTTTGTTGGGCTGCAGGCTGTTGTCCCCTCTGAATAAAGCGTGTCTACTATCCCAACTGCACCTCACATATTCCAGCTACACCTCACATCTTCTTTAACCACTGTGATCCTGAATGTATGTCAGGATCTGAGCCCCTGCAGGACATTCTGCCACATGTTTCTTTCTTTCTTTCTTTTTCTCTAAATTTTATTTATTTATTTATTGTACTTACGTATATGTGATAGCAGAATGCATTTTGATTCATTGTACACAGATGGAGCACAACTTTTCATTTCTCTGGTTGTATGTGATGTAGAATCACAGCATACATGCAGTCATACATAAAGCCAGGGCTATGATGTCCATCATATTCCACCATCTTTACTGTCCCCATGACTCCTTCCCCCTCCCACCCCTGTGACCAAAGTTCCTCCATTCTTCCCGTGTTGTCCCCCACATTATGGATTAGCATCCACTTATCAGAGAGAACATTTGGCATTTGTTTTTTTGGCATTGGCTTACTTCACTTAGCATGATATTTTCCAAGTTCATCCATTTACCTGCAAATGCCATAATTTTATTCTCTCTTATTGCTGAGTAATATTCCATTGTGTATATATACCAGAGTTTCTTTATCCATTCATCTGTTGAAGGGCATCTAGGTTGGTTCCACAGGTTAGCTATTGTGAATTGAGCTGCTGTAACATTGAAGTGGTGGCATCACTGTAGTATGCTGTTTTTAAGTCTTTTGGGTATAGACCAAGGAGTGGGATAGCTAGGTGAAATGGTGTTTCCATTCCAAATTTTCTAAGGAATCTCCATACTGCTTTCTAGATTGGTTGTACCAATTTGCAGTCCCATCAGCAATGTATGAGTGTGCCTTTTCCCCCACATCCTTGCCAACACTTATTGTTGTTTGTATTCTTGATAATTGCCATTCTGACTGGTGTGAGATGAAATCTTAGAGTAGTTTTGATTTGCATTTTTCTAATTGCTAGAGATGTTGAACATTTTTTCACATGTCTGTTGATCGTATATCTTCTTCTGTGAAGTTTGTGTTCAGCTCTTTGGCCCTTTTATTGATTGAGTTATTTTTTTTTGGTGTTAAGTTTTTTGAGTTCTTTATATATCCTGGAGATTAGTGCTCTATCAGATGTGCGTATGGCAAAGATTTGTTCCCAGAATGTCAGCTGTCTGTTCACTTCATTGATTGTTTCTTTTGCTGAGAAGAAGCTTTTTAGTTTGAATCCATCCCATTTATTGATTCTTGATTTTACTTCTTGTGCTATAGGAGTCTTATTAAAGAAGTAAGGTCCTAATACGACATGATGAAGATTTGGGCCTATTTTTTCTTTTATTAGGCATTGGGTCTCTGATCTGATTCCCAGGTCCTTGATCCACTTTGAGTTGAATTTTGTGCATGGTGAGAGATAGGGGTTTAGTTTCATTTTGCTGCATATGGACTTCCGGGTTTCCCAGTACCATTTGTTGAAAAGGCTGTCTTTTCTCCAGTGTACGTGTTTGGCTCCTTTGTCTAGTATAAGATAACTGTATTTAAGTAGGTTTGTCTCTGTGTCTTCTATTCTTTACCATTGGTCTACATGTCTATTTTGGTGCCAGTACCATGCCTTTTTTTTTTTTTAAACATTTTTTTTTAGTTGCTAATGGACCTTTATTTTTTTAATTTATTTGTATGTGGTGCTGAGGATCGAACCCAGTGCCTCGCACATGCCAGGCAAGCACTCTGCCACTGAGCCACCGCCCCAGCCCGACCATGCTGTTTTTGTTACTATAGCTTTGTAGTATAATTTAAGGTCTGATATTGTGATGCCTCCTGCTTCACTTTTCTTGCTAAGGATTGCTTTGGCTATTCTGGGTCTCTTATTCTTCCAAATGAATTTCATGATTGTCTTTTCTATTTCTATAAGGAATGACGTTGGGATCTTAATTGGAATTGCATTGAATCTATATAGTGCTTTGGGTAGTATGGCCATTTTGACAATATTGATTCTGCCTGTCCAAGAGCATGGGAGATTTTTCCATCTTCTAAGGTCTTCTTCAATTTCTTTCTTTAGTGTCTTTTTTAAAAGAATTTTTTTAGTTTTCAGTGGACATTTATTTATTTATTTATATGAGATGCTGAGAACCGAACCCAGTGCCTCACACGTGCTAAGTAAGTGCTCTACCACTGAGCCACAACTCCAGCCCTTCTTTAGTGTCTTGTAGTTTGCATTGTAGAGGTCTTTCACCTCTTTTGTTAAATTGATTCCCAAGTATTTTATTTTTTTGAGGCTATTGTGAATGGGATAGTTTTCTTAATTTCTCTTTCAGAGGGTTTATCACTAATGTATAGAAATGCAATTGATTTATGGGTGTTGATTTTTATATCCTGCTACTTTGCTGAATTCATTTATTAATTCTAGAAGTTTTCTGGTAGAATTTTTTGGATCCTCTAAGTATAGAATCATGTCATCTGCAAAGGATGATAGTTTGAGTTCTTCTTTTCTTATTCGTATCCCTTTAATTTCCTTCATCTGTCTGATTGCTCTGGCTAGTTTCAAGGACTGTGTTGAATAGCAGTGGTGAAAGAAGGCATCCTTGTCTTGTTCCCATATTTAGAGGGAATGCTTCCAATTTTTCTCCATTTAGGATGATGTTGGCCTTGGGTTTAGCATAGATAGCTTTTACAAAGTTGAGGTATGTTCCTACTATCCCTAGTTTTTCTAGTGTTTTGAACATAAAAGGGTGCTGTATTTTGTCAAATGCTTTCTCTGCATTGATTGATAAAATCATAAGACTCTTATATTTAAATCTGTTGATGTGATGTATTACGTTAATTTATTTCCATATGTTGAACCAACCTTGCATCCCTGGAATGAACCCCACTTGATCATGGTGCACTATTTTTTAAATATGTTTTTGTGTGCGAGTTGCCAAAATTTTATTGAGAATTTTTGCATCTATGTTCATCAGGGATACTGGTCTGAAATTTTCTTTCTTTGATGTGTCTCTGTCTGGTTTTGGAATCAGGGTGATACTTTCCTCATAAGATGAGTTTGGAAGGGTTCTCTCCTTTTCTAGTTCATGAAATAGTTTGAGAAGTATTGGTATTAATTCTTCTTTGAAGGTCTTATAGAACTTGGCTGAGAACCCATCTGGTCCTGGGCTTCTCTTGGTTGGCAGGCTCTTGATAGCATCTTCTATTTCCTTATTTGAAATTGATCTGTTTATGTTGTGTATGACCTCTTGGTTCAGTTTGGGTAGATCATATGCCTCTAGAAATTTGTTGGTGTCTTCAGGGTTTTCTATTTTACTGGAGTATAAATTTTCAAAATAGTTTCTAATTGTCCTCTGTATTTCAGTAGTGTCTGTGGTAATATTTCCTTTTTCATCACAAATTTTAGTAATTTGGGTTTTCTCTCTCCTTTTTGTTAGGGTAGCTAAGGGTTTGTCAATTTTGTTTATTTTTTCAAATAACCAGCTTTTTGTTTTGTCAATTTTTTGAATTGTTTCTTTTGTTCCAATTTCACTGATTTCAGCCCTGATTTTAATTATTTCCTGTCTTCTATTACTTTTGGTTTTGGTTTGTTCTTCTTTTTCTAGGGCTTTAAGATGTAGAGTCAAGTCATGTATTTTTGACTTTTACTTCTTTTAATAAATGAGCTTAATGCAATGAACTTTCCTCTTAGCACTGCCTTCATGGTGTCCCAGAGATTTTGATATGTTGTATCAGAGTTTTCATTTACCTGTGAGAATTTTTTTATCTCTTCCCTGGTGTCTTCTGTTATTCATGCATCATTCAATAGCATATTATTTAGTTTCCAGGTGTTGGAGTAGTTTCTATTTTTTAATCCGTCATTGATTTCTAATTTTATTGCATTGTGGTCATATAGGATGCAGTGTAATATCTCTGTGTTTTTGTATCTTGTGAAGACTGGCTTTGTGACGTAACGTATGATCTATTTTGGAAAAGGATCCATGTGCTGCTGAGAAAAAAGTGTGTTTGCTCATTGATGGATGGAACACTCCATATATATCTGTTAAGTCTAAATTATTGTTTTATTGAGTTCTGTGGCTTCTTTGTTTAGTTTTTGTTTGGAAGATCCATCTGGTGGTGAGAGAGCTGTGTTAAAGTCACCAAGTATTATTGTATTGTGGTCTATTTGATTCTTGTAGTCTAGAAGGATTTGTTTGATACATGTAGATGCCCCATTGTTTGGGGCATAGATAGTTATGATTGTTATGTCTGACTGATGTATGATTCCCTTAAGAAGTATGAAATGTCCTTCTTTATCCCTTTTCACTAACTTTGGTTTGAAGTCCACTTTATCTGATATGAGGATGGAAATTCCTACTTGCTTACGTGGTCCATATGAGTGATACGTTTTTTCCCACCCTTTCACTTTCAGTCTGTGGATGTCTTTTCCTGTGAGATGAGTGTCTTGAGGGCAGCATATTGTTGGATCTTTTTTTTAAAATACTGGCTTTTAATTGACGAATTTAGGCCATTGACATTCAGGGTTATTATTGAAATATGATTTGTAGTCCCGGTCATTTTGGTTTATTTTTGGTTTTTACCTTGACTGAGTTTCTCCTTTGATTGTCCCCCCACCTTTTAAGTGTGGTTCCTCTCTTTGTATATTTTCATTGTTGGTTGTCATTTCCTCCTCATGGAATATTTTGCCAAGAATGTTGTGTAGTGCAGGCTTTCTTGCTGTAAATTCTTTTAATTTTTGTTTATCATGGAGGATTTTTATTTCATCATCAAATATGAAGCTCAGTTTTCCTGGATATAAGATTTTTGGTTGGCATCCATTTTCTCTTAGAGCTTGGTATATGTTTTTCCATGATCTCCTGGCTTTTAGGGTCTGGGTTGAAAAATCTGCTGAGATCTGAATTGGTCTCTCCTTATATGTAATCTGATTCCTCTCTCTTGTGGCCTTTAAAATTCTATCCTTCTTCTGTATGCAGGGCATTTTCATTATAGTGTGCCTTGGTGTGGATCTGTTGTAATTTTGTACATTCGGTATCCTGTAAGCCTCTTGTATTTGATTTTCCAATTCATTTTTCATGTGTGGGAAATTTTCTGATATTATTTCATTGAAGAGATTGTGCATTCCTTTGGTTTGAAATTCTGTGCCTTCTTCTATCCTGATAGATCTTAGATTTGGTCTTTTGGTGCTGTCCCATAATTCTTGTATGTTCTGTTCATGATTTCTTATCATCTTCACTGTATGGTCGTGGTTTATTTTCAAGATTGTATATTTTGTCTTCATTATCTGAGGTTCTGTCTTTCAGGTGATCTAGTCTGCTGGTGATGCTTTCGAGTTTTTTATTTGGTTTATTGTTTCCTTCCTTTCAAGAATTTCTGATTGGTTTTTCTTCATAATCTCTAGCTCTTTATTAAAGTAATCTTTTGCTACCTGTATTTGCTCTCTTATCTCTTTGTTAGAGTGATGAGTGATTGCCTTTATTTGCTCTCCTATTTCTTTGTTGGAGTGATCAGTTTTTGCCTGTATTTGCTTGCTTAAGTCATTCTTTAATTCGCAGATCATTTTAATTACGGACATTATGAATTCTTTCTCTGACATTTCATCAACTGTGTTGTCAATGGATTCTGTTACTGTAGTACGTAGGTTTATTTGGGGCACTTTCTTCCCTTGTTTTTTGAGGTTGATTATGTATCTTCCTTTCTTGCAATGGTGATCTAAGGTATTGTGGTTTCTATCCTATAATTTTGTAGTGACACTACAGATTACCTGTGTGTCACCTTGGAGTTTACTTCCAGTCCCCAGCATGTGTCCCCAGATGGATACTACTGCTACTAAAGTTGGTGGCGGCGGTAGTGGAAGTACCTCAAGAGGGCAGTGGGAGTGCCCTTGGCTGGGCTGTCGTGGTGGTCCCTGAAGGTGGTTTTGGGCCCTCTCTTGGGCTCCTGCTGGGATGGCAGGAACTCTGGCGCAGAACTGGGAGTGGTCCTAGGCCTCAGTTAGGCAGGGTCTCCTGCAAGGGACTCTGTAGGCGTCCCTTACCATGGGTGTGGGCACCCCTGTAGCCGGCGGCTAGCAGTCTTAGGTCTGTCCTTGGCTGGGCTACCATGGCGGTCCCTGAAGGTGGTTTTGGGCCCTCTTTTGCACTCCCGCTAGGATGGCAGGAACTCTGGTGCCTCTGCTACATGTTTCTACCATGATATTTTGTCTCATTAGAAGCCAAAAGTAATGGAAGTACTCAATCACAGACTGTAATCTTCAAAAGCATGACCTAAATAAACTTTTTTTCTTTATAATTATCTCACATATTTTATCTCAGGCATGTTGTTATAGTGGTAGCAAGCAGAATACCATGATAGGCCCAGATAGCAAGAAATGGGGAAGAAGTGGGAAAGCACAGGCAAATGGAATGTGTCTGAAGTTGATACTCATGGATGACAGTGTGTTGCAACAGAGTTCACTCATAGCTGATGATAAAATCTGTTGTGAGGGATTAGTGAGTACTTCATTTGAGGTACCTGATTCATTCTTCTAAAACTTGGTGAGTCAGGTTCTATTGGAATCCTCTTTTCATGCTGATAGCAACCTAGTTATAGAGGGGAAGGTGGTTGCCTGTGATTTCCAAGCCAGTGAGCCAGGGTTGGACATGAGTAGCATCCTAACTACTACATTATGTGGAACCCTTCACTGTTAGGATTATAGGAGGGTATTCACAATATAAATTGGGTGATAAAGAAGTTTCAGATGGTCAGCTTAAACTTTTATTTATGCATTAAATTTTAGAAAAACTTTTAGTTTCTACTATAGTAGCTATTTTTATAACTTCCTTCTTGTTTACTTTCTCTGTCTCTTCCTTCTCTTTACCAAATATTTAAAAATACAGAGTTGTGTTAGTCCCTGGGTGTACAATGGTGAATCAAAATACATTCAGGCTCTGTCCTCATAGGAATAATATTCTAGCAGGGGAGATAGATATTCTAAGAATTTCCAAAATAAAATTGCAATTGTGGTTTTTTCTCAAATGAGAGTAATTTAGAGCTACTAGATATTAAAAAAGAGAGGATTTGACTGCAAAAGTCCAGGGGAGAATCAGTGAGTTCAAACAATGAAATATGAGTAAGAGTTAAACAGACGACCTGGGAACAGAGGAGTGCACAGGAAGCAAGAGCAGCCAATGCAAAAGTCCTGTGATTGGAAGAGTTGGCTGAAAAGAAAGCGAGTGGAAAAGCGTGAGTGCACAAAAGGGGTCAGAGTGCAGAGTAATGCTGCATAGATGGGGACTTGATCATAGAGACTTGCTAGTATATGTTGGAATGTGGTCTTTAACACAAGGGCTAGGATTCTGACAGAAGGATTTTAAGCAAGGGTGGCCCATGATAAATATTGCATTTTAAAATGCATACAGCCTTGGTCCCAGTGTGGAAAGCAGATTGGAATTGAGAGAAGTGGAGGGTGGAGGAGTCAGGAGCTTGTCCACTCAACCAGGTGAGATAGTGGTTGCTTGAACCAGGTGGTGACAATGTTGAGGACAGAGGGGCAGATTCAAGATAGGGGAGAAATCAACAAGACTTTAGAATTAACTACATCTGGAACATGAGAAATCATAGTGGCAAAAAGCAGACTCTGTTTCAGCTAGGAAACTAGATGACTTGCCATCATTGACACAGGAAAAGTAGGAAAAATTAGTTGCTAGCTAGTTTGTTGGAGGTTGAGTTGAGGGTGGTAGGGAAGTCCATGGATTTTGCCTTATAGTACCTGGGAGTCCTCCAGATGTTTAAGTTTTAGCTTTGACTCTTTAACACAATTTCTGCCTCTACACTACCTCTGATTTTTCCATTCTGCACTCAGTTATTTTCCTGTGGGGGTGGGGAAATCTTCAAAGACTCAGACATGCTTTTGGCCCTTATATTTGCCCTCTCCCTTCCACAGATCCCAGAACAAGCACAACTACCCTGAATGGACTTCACCTGGCCCAGGTGTTTTGGGTATGCAATCTTACCTCAGACCTTACTGTGTGACCCCTTCCAGCACTGACGTGGTCATCCTCCTGCCCTGTCCTTGCTGGAGTTCTTGCTAGTTCAGCTCCATCAGCACTTTATCCTATCCTCCTGGTCGCATACCCACCTTCTTCACCTCCTTGCGGAATTCCTAGTACATCTTGTGGTTGGTGCCACATTGTATATGACTTGTGAAGATTAATACTTTTTCCCTTCCTGCCTCAGGTCCAGAAGGATCTTCTCAGACATTTCATTAGATCCTACAGTGAAGCTGCAAACCTGGAAATTGTACACCAGAGGGCACCAAAACATTATATTCCAAGTGTTAATGCTTCATTACACTTTAAGGGAAAAGATTAAAACCTACTATTTTGAGATAACAAAGCATAGTCCCAGATGCAGGTTCACCATGAGTTTAAATTCTTCGTAGAATATGTGATGTTGGATTTACCCATTGAGGTGGCAGGGAACATTTCTCAGGAATAGATCTTATTTTTTTTTCTCCCTCTTTTGACTCAGACCAAGGACTATGATGGACATTACAAAGTGAAGGTCGTGAATATTCCCAGGGAACCTGTCATTTTCACTCTGTTTGCTTCCTTGTCCGTTTCTTGGTACAGAAGCTTGGTTATAGAACTTTGTCTTGTCAAGAATAGAAATACAATAGCTTCCTTTTTACCAAAATATCTAATAATAAGTGAAAATAAATCGGCATCCAACATCCTAGCTGAACATAGAAGTAGAATTAGCTATTTTTCATTTAAAAATGTAATTATTATTTTTCTACCATTTAAAAATGTAATTATCATTGGTATAAAAAGTATCATTAATGACCACTTAAATTATTAAAACAGTTAATAAAATTAACAAATTTCATCTTCTCTGTATTATGTTCTAACTCAAAAAAAATTTTTTTTGTTCAGTCATGCTGAATGAAGTAAGCCAATCCCAAAAAACCAAAGGCCGAATGTTTTCGTGGATGCTGATACATAATGGGGATGGGGGTGGGGAGCATGGGAGAAACGGAGGAGCTTTGGAGAGGGCAAAGGGGAGGTAGGCATGGGGGTAGCAAAATGCTGGAATGAGAAGGACATCACTACCCTAGCTATGTGTATGAAGACAAATGGTGTGACTACCTTGTTTACAACTAGAGAAATGGAAAATTGTGCTCCATATGTTTTTGATGACTTGAAATGCATTCTTTTGTTTTAAAAAACAAATTTAAAACAAAACAAAAGAAAATTTTTTTGTTCAATCAACATATTTAACAGTTGATGGTGCTGATGATATAGTTTAAGAAATTGAGGGCTTTAAAAATGTTAGCAATATTGTAATGGTTGAATGAATAACACCCATCTGATAAATTAACACATTTTTCTGGGTATTCAGGCATCCATTTGGGCAAAATTTGATCAAAATATCATGTGAAGAACAGTTTGTAAAGAACTGTTCTTTCAAATTTGGAAAGTTGATCAGTGATATTGCTAGGGTAACAGAATGTGAATGAAGAGAGAGTAGATATTAACTTTTATTATTTTTCTTCTTCTTTGGAGAAAGAAGAAATAATAGATGTGTGAGAAAATACATAACATGAAGTGAATGTAAAAAATGATGCCTAACTAAGAAATAAATTGATGCTATTAGTTTTGTGTATACATTTTATCATACTTTGTATGCATATGTTTTTGCAGTGTTTTGCCAGGAATTTCAGCATACACATACATACAGTACATTAATGTTCCATGTTTTATAAAGGTGTGTGTGCGCGCGTGCAAGGAGAGGACTGCTGAATTATTCCACTGCACATAATGGAATGTATCTTGCTTTAGGGTTTGGATAAATGTCTTGCTGCTTCCCTACCTCTGTGGAGTCATCTGAATGTCCACAGTTCCCAAAGTGCTTTGGGATCACTTAGGCTAAAAGATGCTATTTATTGTGGAGCTATCTCATTTTATTCCCAAGGGAATTTCATCATTTTTGTATTTGTGAAAACTATCAGTGTATCTTTCTCAAAATACAATTATCTGAAAGAAGTAAACCAACAGAGTGGACCTCTTGTCTTCAAAGTCATTTTGTTCAGAGTAAATTAGACTTGGAAATGATATCTAAAATGCATTTTTTTAAAATATTTTTTTATTTGCCAATGGATCTTTATTTTATTTATTTATATGTGGTGCTGAGAATCGAACCCAGTGCCTCACACATGCAAGGCAAGTGCTCTACCGCTGAGCCACAACCCCAGCCCTAAAATGCGTTTTCGGTAGATTGCTGTCAGGCTTGCTACTTATCAAACAGAGAGGTCTGAAGTTTCATGGTTACATGTGGATTAGCCCAGTCTTCCCTGCAGCGTGAAAACAAAAGACAATTGGTGATGCATGGGGCAAACTGATCTTAAAACAGAGATATCAACAAAGGAATATGACAGCATGAAAAGACAGAGTGCAGTCTGCTGTCCACATTTGCAAAGAGATTGTCTGAATCTATAACGTCAATACATTATGAGACAGAATAAGAGAAAATACACATTAAATGTAATTGTTCCTTGGGTACTTCGTTTCAGCAAATGCTGAATTTCATTCTCTAAAATGGGGAATGAGTAGGAACAATGAGTAAAATTGATACCATTATAAAAAGTTTTTATGAACAATCATATGGAATTAGAATTATTTGATTTTTAAAAATCATCCATCATAAAGACTTGAATGTTCAAGTTTATCATCCACTAATCAATCCAAAAAGAAAGGCTTAGGGTCACAAAAGAATCTCAACAACAATGAAAATTCTTTTCACAGTTGGAGCTTTAAGCTAGATCAGTTAGGGCCTTTAGTTCATGTTTGTTTGGAAAAGAAGTGCGTATCAAAATTAAGAAAATGATACCGATCTGCTTGGGTCTGGGAAGATACAGTAAGAATTTTTTTCTTTAACATTCCATGTGAACAATTACCTAGATAACTTGTCTGACCAGTAACCTTCAATTAAATAGAAATGAAAGTTGCTCTAATAGCCATTTTAATCCATATGTCCTAAGGGACTAGATAAACAAATGTAACAACATAATGTAAAAGTTAGTGCAAAAAAATGGTACATTAAATTAAAGAAGCTGGACAGTGGTATAGTGCTTGCCTAGCACGAGTGAGGCACTCAGTTCGATCCCCAGCACCACATACAAAAACTAAATAAACAAAGGTATTAAAAATTAAAATAAACTAAAGAAGCTGTTTGCTTTCTAAGTTTAGGATTAGAGGCTAATCAAAGTAAGGGAGTTGTGGAGTTAACACCATGCCCACTGGAGAACTATGTGGAGCTCTGTTGGATATGTTTAGAAGAAGGTATTTCTGGGGTATCTTAGAGGAATAAGACTATGGAACGGGTCAGTGATGAGCATTATTTTATCCAATCATCACCTGTGAGATGATTTCCTCACCTGGGACAGCTCCCTACAAAGAGTCATTTAAGGGGAACTGGAAGATCCATTGGGGTGCCATGGTACTCAAAGATCCTGGGATTAGTTATGCCTTAAAGGCCTACTATAAATGTGTTCATTTTTCTGAGTATTTTATATAAAGAGGAGGGCATATTTTCTATTTAATCTGTTAGGATTGTTTACCATGTCCATGTCCTAAAGATTTAAAAAACAGGGCAAACAAGTTTTCGGGTTAGTCTTTGACTGGGCCAGAGTTTCACATATATGAGGCACTACATCAGAAGTCATGGGGGCTTAGAAGGATCTGAAAGTGTTAGAGTTCAGTAGGGAAATAGCAAAAAATAAGGGGCATTGAAGAAAGCATTTCCCAAATTCGCAATTTTTCTTTTAGGTAGAGTGGTACCTGGAGAATTTGCTTTAATACTATAAAAGGTTAAACATATGTAGAAAATTACAAATGAGTACAATAAACGTTTAATATCATTTATATGCTTGTATTTTCATTTAATGTTCCTTTGCTTTCTCTATTGAGAAAGACATTTTTCAGTAAATGTCCCTCTTTTTTATTTTTAATGTTTTTTTTTTTAGTTGCTGATGGACCTTTATTTTATTTATTTATATGTGGTGCTGAGAATCTAACCCAGTGCCTCACGCATGCGAGGCAAGCGCTCTAACACCAAGCCACAACCCCAACCCAAATGCTCTCTTTTGTAAGAGCCCATGAGAACCAGCTTCGATTTCTCATTTTGAGGGGTATAAACTCACCCCAGAAACCTGAGTGTGTACTGTTCTGCTGTAATTATTGATGGTTTTGTTGCTGTTAGATTTGTCCTTGTTCTTGTGCTAATGTGTTTGATTATACTATTACTTTAGCATTAGCACACTGTGGTAGATAAAGACTGTTTTTAACTACATGAAACAGACTATAGTTGATTTTTCTCATAAGGGTTTATTTTGCTCTGAGAATAGCCCAAGGATCAGCCATGCAGGACAGTTAAGGTGGCTTTTGGTGTCACCTGAATCTAGACAATTTCTCTCCTCATGCTTCTCTATTTTTGGCATATTATTTTCACTCACATGGTCATCTCATGAATCCAAGATGATCTGTCTCTAGCCTTCCCTGAGCATCACAGGTAGAAGAAGAGAAAAGCAACAGGGAGAGGGGATTGTGTCCTTTCCAAGAAAGCAAAACTTCCCACATATCCTTAGCCATCTTCTGTTTACATTTTGCTAACCAGAATGGTGCCTAATGACCACTCTACTTGAGGACCAGTTTTTGGCTGGCACAAAACTAGACCTCAGTTTTTTAAAATTAATTAATTTTATAGTCGAATGCATTTTGACCTATGGTACACAGATGGAGTACAAATTCTCATTCCTCTGGCTATGCATGGTTCAGAGTTATTCCAGCAGTGTTATCATACATGTATGTCTTTTATGTAGTGCCTTGTGTGGATTCGCTCGATGAGTTGGGGTCCCACAGGACGAGGGGACCGAGGAATGGGGTCCCACGGGATGAGTTCAGGGGTCCCAGAGGATGAGGGTTTTTTTTTCCTATCCCCACCACCCCAACCCTCCCCTCATTCCCCTCTACACAAACCAAAGTTCCTTCATTCTTCCCTATCCCCCTGCCCCACTGTGGATTAGCATTTGCTTATCAGAGAAAACATTCTGTCTTTGGTTTTTTGGGATTGGCTTACTTTGCTTAGCATGATGATCTCCATCTCTATCCATTCACCTGCACATGCTGTACTTTCATTCTTCTCTAAGGCCGAGTAACATTCCATTGTGTATATGTACCACATTTCCTTTATCCATTCATCTGTTGAAGGGAATCTCGGTTGGTTCCATAGTTTAGATACTCTGAATTGAGTTGAGCTGCTACAAACACTGATGTGGCTGTATCACCGTAGTATACTGATTTTAAGTCCTTCGGGTATAAACTGAGGAGTGAGATACCTAGGTCAAATGGTGGATCCATGCCAAGTTTTCTGAGGTATCTCTATACTGCTTTCTGTAGTAGTTGCATCAAATTGCAGTCCCACCAGCAATGTATGAATGTGCCTTTTAACCCCCACATCATTGCCAACACTTATTGTTGTATTTTTGATAACTGCCATTTTGACTGGAGTGAGATGAAATCTCAGAATAGTTTTGATTTGCATTTCTGTAATTGTTAGAGATGATGAACATTTTTTTATATCTTTGTTGATCGATTGTATTTCTTCTTCTGTACAGTGTCCGTTCAGCTCCTTAGCTCATTTATTGATTGGGTTATTTGTCAAATTTCAGTTTGTATGGAAGCAGAAGAGAATAGGCATTGGTAGGTAACTGACTGTCCCACACTGACATCTCAGAGAGTGCATGCAGAGTGGAATAAGATGCATTTTTAAAAGGTCCAGTTTGACTGCTTAGGATATAAAGGAAATATGTTGGAGGGAAATGTATACCAATGGAAGAAAGATGGTTGAAAATTCTACTTGGGTATATGGAGAATTTTGTGTTGGCCCAGGGGCACTAAGAATTGTTTTTTGTTGTTGTTATTTGGTACCAGGGATTGAACTCAAGGGTACTCAACCACTGAGCCACATCCCCAGCCCTATTTTATGTTTTATGTAGAGACAGGGTCTCGCTGAGTTGCTTAGCACCTCGCCATTGCTGAGGCTGGCTTTGAACTCGTGATTCTCCTGTCTCAGCCTTCCAAAGTGCTGGGATTATAGGCATGCACCACCGCACCCAGCTAAGAATTGTTTTTATTTTTACTTTTTTGAATTGAGGTTGGCTGTTTAGAATGAAGAAAGAGAAGCACAGAACAACAAAGGAATAAAAAAAGATAATCAGGGCTCATTTCTTTGCTATGTTTGAAAACCACAGATAAGCTGCCAAATCTGGCTTGACGCTTTGCAATCTGTTATGACTTGGCCAGGTTACTGAGCTTCTATCCATGTGTTGGTAAAATAGAGAAAATAACTATTCCCATTTTATTGGCTTATAGGATTAAATGATACAATGCTCTAAAGTATAACAATAACATCAGCATTAATATGATCATTCATCTTAAAACTACAGACTGGGAATTATTTCATTCTTTCTGGCCCAATCCTCACAGCTGTTCTGTGTGACCTTGGACAAGTAATTTTAATTTGAGACCTTCAATTTTTCTTCAGTAAAGTGAATGTAGTAATACCAACCTCATGGGCTAGTTATAACAAGAAATAACAGTTATATAAAAAGTTCTTTAAATAGGGAAGTGTTTTATCTAAACATGAGATAGTAATAATGTTACTCTATTGTCTAAAGATTATTTTCCTTCCTGTTGATTAATTTGTTTTCTGTCCTAGTCTTTACTGGCTCCTTCAGATAAAATTGGCAAAGGATGGGATAGATAATATTTGGGATCTTTGAAAAAAATACAGTCAGTAATTATGGATAGTATTTCTTCAATGCAGTCATGAGTGCTCAAATATTTATTTACAAGAAACTGAGCCATAGTCTAAAATATTCTTTGTGATTTTTAGCTCAAACGGAAAAAGTGTGTTTTCAAACTGGGCATGTCAAGAGATGAACATACTATTGTGACATGTTCTAAATTCTCAGTACTTTCTTTCAGATTTGGAAGAAATTAAAATTGTCTATCCTTATAATAAACAATACCCATTAAAAACAATTCCAGTCTTCAGAGTTCTCAGAGGAGAGTAGGGCAGAACGTCTGCCTCTGAAGGTGGGAGCTGTCACTAATCTCTCTTACCACCTGCCTCTAGCCCCGGGGCTCTTCCACATACACTTGGCTTCAACTATACTACAGTTCCAGCAGGTTGTTAGCTTTAGTAACTTTAAATGGTCTTCAGTAAGTTCTATAAAAGTGGTTTCAGTAGGATATTCCTAATTTTTAGAGTTCACGAGTTTCCAACACATTCCTTTTATACCTCCTACATAGTTTTCTATTTGTGCAGTAGATTGAATTTCTTTCTTTTTTCTTTTCTTTTTCTTTTTTTCTTTTTTGGTACTGGAGATTGAACTCAGGGGCACTTGACCACTGAGCCACATCTCCAGCCCTATTTTGTGTTTTATATAGAGATAGGGTCTCACTGAGTTGCTTAGTGCCTCACCTTTGCTGAGGCTGGCTTTGAACTTGCAATTCTCCTGTCTCAGCCTCCCTAAGTGCTGGGATTACAGGCTTTTGCCACCGCACCTGGCTAGTAGATTTAATTTCTATTCCAATTTTCCATAACTTTACTTAAGGGACACTTAATACTTGATAATAGCATTTTTTCCAAATTGATGCATCAGATCTTTTGTTTTTCTGCCATTAATTCTAAACCCTTAAAATGAGGCTGAGTAATGTCTGGCATTTTTCTTTTGCATGAGTTAAAAAGGAGATTTCTTAATAGTTGGCTTCAGCTCTTCTTAAGTTTATTCCTACTTTCTATTCTTTCTTACTTTCCTTATGGACAGGATTCTGATGTTATACAGCAGGCACTTAGGCAAAGCACAGGAGTATCTTGTTCTCCATGTGGTCTCTGTGGTTTAGATCCAATTTTCAAAGACACACAAATAGGAAACTCTGTTGATGGGATGCCAAGAAAATGGTTTAAACAGGAAATTTTCCAGAGATGGATTTATAAATAAGAAGGTTAATGTATTATTTTTTAATACAAAATAATTTTATCATGGCATTTATGATTGACTACCTTTGGTATTATCAGGCTTACCCTACCTTTTGAGGTGTCTGGGGCAAAAGTATAAATGGAGGCCCATAAGCCATATAAATACTTACAAATAATAAGCAAAGTTATTATTGTTTGAAGAACAGAGTTCAAAACTTCCCAATACAAATAAGTGATAAATTTTTAAAGAGAGGAAAATACTAATTTATCCTGATATGATGGAGATACATTGTATATATCTATCAAATTAGCATACTACACTCCATAAATATGTGCAAGTTTTATGTGTCAGTTAAAGTCCACAACAAAAAAATATCTCAAGTAAGCTGGGCACAGTGATGCACACCTGTAACCTCAGTGATTCTGGATGCTGAGGCAAGAGGATTGCAAAGTCAACTTCAGCAATTTAGCAAGGCCCTAAGCAACTTAGCAAGATCCTCTTTCAAAATAAAAAATAAAAAGGGCTGAGGATATGGCTCAGTGATTAAGAGCCTTTGGGTTCAACCCCTGGTACCAAAACCAAAAACCAAAATATCACAAATATACCTTCATTCAAATCTAAAAGTACAGTTGGAGTTAGAATTTTGTGCTTTTAACCAGGCACTGTGGCACACCTGTGTAATCTCAGCTATGGTGGAGGTTGAGGCAGGGCGATGGCAATTTTGAGACCAACCTCGGCAACTTAGTGAGATCCTATTTCAGAATACTATAAAAAGATCTGTGATTGCAGATCAGTGGTAGCATGCTTCTCTACCCTGAGGCCTGGGTTCAATCTCTAGTACCATGGATAAATAAACAAGAAAACAAACAAATGATTCTCTGCTTTCCTTGCAAGAAAGCATATCCACATTTCCAAGCTGCTTTGTTCCCATACTCTCCAAACCCAGTCAAGACCCTCACATTTATGTTGTGAACACTCCAGGCTCCATAAGCACAAGTTCGATCTATACCAAGAATAAACATCTACCCACTACTATGCCTGCCTTTGGGAAGTGGGACCCAAGGCAGCACCAAGACAGACTGCAAGCAAATCTGGAGCCATTCGGGCAGGGACATCTAGAGTCCTAGGTACCCAGCTTATGATGCTAGGAGATCAATCTTAGAAGGGTGGCTGTGGTGAGAAGGACAGAGTAGGATTTATTAAAGTATTGAGCCCAGGACGGGGGCTCCTTGCTTGGTTCTAAGAATAGACTGAATATCAGAGTGTCTAGGATGTTAAACTCTCATTGGTAGATTGCTTGGAGTGAGGGTGGAGAATAATGTTAAATGCAAAGTAAAAAGCCTTTGAGGATATTCTCTCAGGTCTCAGGTTCCATCTCCACAAATGAATAACTTCTTTGATGAATAAAGTATGCGTACCTATTGAATTCTCTTTCTCTCATTCCATCCCACCCTTTTCTCTTTCTCTCTCTCTCTTCCCGTCCTTCCAAAGCCTATCTTCCTCTCCAGTCCACCTTCAGGGCTTTATATTCACTGTCAAATTCTTATTTGCAGAAATGGCACAAAATTGACAGTTGCCTTGGCCCATACCTGTAATCCCAGCAGCTCTGGAGGCTGAGGCAGGGGAAATGCAAGTTCAAGGGCAGCCTCAGCAATTTATTGAGGTTCTCATCAACTTAGGGAGACCCTGTCTCAAAATGAAAAATAAGGGTGGAGGTATAGCTCTTGGTAAAGTACCCCTGGGTTCAGTTTCCATACCAGAACAAACAAACAAATGGCACAAAGTTGGGATTTTTTAAAAAATGAGATGGGCTGTTGCTATATTGTACGGGCTGGCCATGAATTCCTGGGGTCAAATGATCCTCTTGCCTTAGCCTCCTGAATACCTGAGAATATGGCACGTGCCACCATACCTGACTGATTACATTTAGTTAAACAAATTTTAAGTCTGCAGTCTTGAAAATTTCCTAGACCACCTCTACTATTTTGGGAGTTAATCTCTCTTTAGTCATTTGCTCTTAGGAATTTCTATGGTTTATATATTTAATGCTAATTTTGTCTATTGGATGAGTATTCTTCCCCCTTCCCCACATTTTTTATTGGTGCCTTATAGTTCTATATGATGAAGGGATTTGTTGTTATGTATTCATATATGCACACAATATAATAACATAATTTGTCAAAATCATTCCCCAGTATTTCCTCTTTCCTTCCCCTCCCCTGGTCTCTTTCCTTTATTTTACTGATCTCTTTTTTATTTTTTATGAGATTCCTCATCTTCCTTTTCCTTTTTCTTCTCTAGCTTTCACATGAGGGTAAACATATGACCCTTCTAAGTTTGGTTTATTTCTCTTAATATAATATTCTCCAGGTTCATACTAAATGCTATTCTTAACTATTACCAGAAGTCATTAAGAAGTACTTCTCTGGTTACCAAGAAGCTCTTAATATAAATCCCTTCCAATACTCTTTAAAAATCTTAGTGTAAATTTCTCACCAATGGTATTGAACACCTCAAGCTCATCATAGGAACACTCAAGCAAGCATCAGAGTCATCTGGAAGGCTCGAAGAGTGAAAAACCCATGTGCTTTCCCATCTCTGTGTTCTGATTCAGTATATTTGAGTGTGTGGTGGGAGGAGGTGAGATTGGCATTTTTAACACATCCCTGGGTGATACTGATGCCATTGGTCCAGGGAGCACACTTTGAGAACCATCGCCTTTCAAGTGTACTTCTCACTTTCTGTCCTCCAATTCACCCTTCTAACAGCACAGTTGAACCTCACCATCCTGGACATGGCTCTAACCACAGACACCAACATTCTCCTCACAGCTAAGTCTAATGGGCACTTCTAATGTCCATCAAAATCTTGAAGTTTCTGTTGCATTGACAATAGAAACTATACACCTCTTCTAGGAGTTTTATGTTATGAAAAATGTGCTACTTCTCTGGATGCTCTGCTTTTCTTTTTGCACCCTCTTCCTGGAAAGCCCCCACCAACACATCTTTAAAGAAGCCAACCCTTTTCTTGTTTCCAAAATATGAATGCCTCCTTTTTTCATTTCCTTTCTACTCTATTTATATCATTTTCTCTGTAACATCTGTAATGAGGCATGTTTTACTAATCTCTTTGCTCAGGGATAATCTTAACCAGGTTTTTTTTTTTTTTAATTTTTTTTTGTAATTGTAGATGGACAGCATGCCTTTATTTTATTGTTTATTTTTATGTGGTGCTGAGGATCGAACCCAGTGCCTCACACATGCCAGGCAAGTGCTCTACCACTGAGCTACAGCCCCAGCCCCACCAGTTTTATTTTTGTTCTCCCCAGGATTGCTTAAAAGTAGGTGAAGGCTTCCCAGGTATCAGTGCCTACTCATTCTTTGGGATGTAGCAAAGGTATGTGCATGTGAGGTATGCAGGGAGGGTAAAAGCCAAGTCCCTAGATTGAGACAGGTGTCAATGGCTTCTATTCAGCTCCTGGATGCTTGAACAATGTTACGGTTTCTCTGCTAAAAGTATTTTTCATTTGCATGGTTTTAACAGCTTTTACCTTCTCTTTCCTTTTTCATACAACTCTCTACTCTCATCTTTTCCCTTTTCATCTTTCCCCCTTGCTTCAGAAAAGGAGAGTCTTTATCTCTCAAGCAAATGTTTTATCCATTATATGAATTCACTTGTCCTTAAGGCTTAAATCTTTGGAAGCAAAGTCAAGAAAAGGCAGATTGGTTTATTTATTTTTTTCCCTTCTTCTTTGCTTTCACCAAATTATGTTGCTCTCCTGGGTAACGTAGCCAGCATGGAGCAGGTGCTTCTCTGTGGGTTGACATGAAGGTGCGAAGTACACTGTCTGCAAAAGGAAAATATGTTGGTGATTATGTCAAAACACAGCCTGGGATTCAATTCATCATGCTGCCGGAGACTTGACTATAACCACTCTGTGCCCAGGAATTCTGCACTATTCCTGTTGATCTGTGTAGCCACCTTGACCTTCACCTGCAGTGCCTGTCATATTTACTAGGGGATCAGGAGATGTCACAATTTTACCTCAAATGATAGCCTGTTGCCACCATATTAGAAGAGTTTCAAAGACACCTAGCATGAATGCACCCTTGGGGCTTTGGGTCAGCAGGTTTGAAAAGATCCTCTTGAATAATCATCCTCTCCCTCCTCCAAAACCCTATTTTTCCAGATATTCCAGAGTCAGTAGCAGCAGCTGAATGCCAGCAGCAGCCACATATGTGCAAGTCAAGCTTCTCTCCATCTGCTTCCTCCTTAGGGAAAATACAATGCTAAAATGACCTTCTAAAGAGGGGAAGCACAGCTGCTGTCACCACCGTCTTTGTAGAGTTGCAGGAAAAAAAAAAAAGCAACCAAAAATCCCTTCCTCTCCCTCTAAGCTCTAGTTTCTTTCGGGCTCATTTTGAATGGCAGCAGTGATTCACTTTGCCACTGCAATGCTGTCTCCAGCAGCACCTCCTTCGCTGCTCTCGCACCCACCCATTGGTCTTCTGGACCTGGAAACCAGCGACACAAGACGATTTCTATCTCTTTCTATGTTTTAGGCCAGCCTAAGTGTGAGGAAGAAGTACTTCACATTTCTCTGAAGTTGTGCTGCCACGTGGATGATGGGCACCAAAGTGGTGCTGATGCTGCAAAGCCAGAGCCAAAGGGCAGGGAACTCTGGAGGGAAGTGCTATTGCTGTTTCTGAGAAGCCTGGTGGAATT
>PVHX01022466.1:0-27622 GCA_004024805.1 Geosciurus inauris | reverse complement strand
ATCTTCTATTTCCTTGCTTGAAGTTGATCTGTTTAAGTTGTGTATGACCTCCTGGAACAGTTTGGGTAGGTCATATGCCTCGAGAAATTTGTTGGTGTCTTCAGGGTTTTCTATTTTACTGGAGTATAAATTTTCAAAGTAGTTTCTAATTAGCCTCTGTATTTCAGTAGTGTCTGTTGTGATAATTTATTTTTCATCATGAATTTTAGTAATTTGGGTTTTTTCTCTCCTTCTTTTCATTAGGGTGGCTAAGGGCTTGTTAAATATATTTATTTTTTCAAAGAGCCATCTTTTGGTTTGTCAATTTTTTGAATTGTTTGTGTCAATGTTGTTGATCTCAGCTCTGATCTTAATTATTTCCTGTTTTCTACTTCTTTTGGTGTTGGTTTGTTCTTCTTTTTCTAGGGCTTTGAGATGTAGAGTCAAGTCATTTATTTGTTGACTTTTTCTTCTTTTAATGAATGAGCTTAATGTAATGAACTTTCCTCTTAGCACTGCCTTCATGGTGTCCCAGAGATTTTGATATCTTGTATTGAAGATTTCATTTACCTCTAAGAATTTTTTTATCTCTTCTCTAATGTCTTCTGTTATCCATGTGTCATTCAATAGCATATTATTTAGTTTCCAGGTCTTGGTGTAGTTTCTATTTTTTAATCTGTCATTGATTTCTTATTTTATTCCATTATGGTCAGGTGCAGATGCAGGGTAGTATTTCTGTTTTTTTGTATTTGCTAAGACTTGCTTCATGACTTAACATATGATCTCTTTTGGAGAAGGATCCATGTGCTGCTGAGAAAAACAAGTGTATTTGCTTGTTGATGGATGGAATACTCTCTATATGTCTGTGAAGTCTAAATTATTGATTGTTTTATTGAGTTCTATGGTTTCTTTGTTTAGTTTTTGTTTGGAAGATCTATCCAGTGAAGAGAGAGCTGTGCTAAAGTCATGAAGTATTGTTGAGTTATGGTCTATATTGATTCTTGTAGTTGAGAAAGGTTTGATATACGTAGATGCCCCATTGTTTGGAGCATAGATATTTATGATTGTTATGTCTTGTCAATGTATGATTCCCTTAAGAAGTATGAAATGTCCCTCTTTATCCCTTTTCACTAAGTTTGATTTGAAGTCCATTTTATCTGATATGAGGATGGAAACCCTTGCTTATTTATGCAGTCCATGTGAGTCATATATTTTTCCTCACCGTTTCACTTTTAGTCTATGGATATTTTTTCCTGTGAGATGAGTCTCTTGAAGGTAGCATATTTTGGGGTCTTTTTTTTTTATCCAGTCTGTCAGTCTTTGTCTCTTAACTGATGAGTTTAAGCCATTCACATTCCGGGTTATTACTGAAATATGATTTGTAATCCTGGTCATTGTGGTTTATATTTGGTTTTTACCCTGACTTGGTTTCTCCTTTGATTGGCCTTTACTTTAGTGTAGTTCCTCTCTTTGTAGATTTTCATTGTTGGTTATCATTTCCTCCTCATGAAATATTTTGCCAAGAATGCTGTATACTGCAGGCTTTCTTGCTGTACATTCTTTTAACTTTTGTTTATTGTGGAAGGTTTTTATTTCATCATCAAATCTGAAGCTCAATTTTGCTGGATATAAGATTCTTGGTTGGCATCCATTTTCTTTCAGACTTTGTTATATGTTGTTTCATGATCTCCTGGCTTTTAGGGTCTGGGTTGAAAAATCTACTGACATTCAAATTGGTCTCCCTCTATATGTAATCTGATTTCTCTCTCTTGCATCCTTTAATATTCTATCCTTATTCTGTATGCTGGGCATTTTCATTTTAATGTGCCTTGGTGTAGATCTGTTGTAGTTTTGTACATTTGGTGTCCTGTAAGCCTCTTGTATTTGATTTTCCAATTCATTTTTCATGTTTGGGAAATTTTGATATTATTTCATTGAAGAGATTGTGCATTCCTTTGGTTTGAAATTCTGTGCCTTCTTTTATCTCAATAAATCTTAGATTTGGTCTTTTGATGCTATCCCATAATTCTTGTATGTTCTGTTCATGATTTCTTACCATATTCACTGTACTGTCAAATTTATTTCCAAGATTGTATATTTTGTCTTTACTATCCAATGTTCTGTCTTCCAAGTGATCTAGTCTGCTGGTGATGCTTTCTATTGAGTCTTTTATTTGGTTTATTGTTTCCTTCATTTCAAGAATTTCTGATTTTTTTTTCACAATCTCTAGCTCTTTCTTAAAGTAATCTTTTGCTACCTATATTTATTCCCTTATCTCTTTGTTGGTGTGATCAATGGTTTCCTTTATTTGCTCTCTTATCTCTTTGCTGGAGTGATCAATGGTTGCCTTTATTTGCTCTCTTATTTCTTTGTTGGAGTGATCAATTTTTTTAGCTTTTTTAAAAAATATTTTTAGTTGTCAATAGATCTTTATTTTATTTATTTATATGCGGTGCTGAGAATCGAACCCAGTGCCTCACACATGCTAGGCAAGTGCTCCACCACTGAGCCACAGGCCCAGCCCCTGGAGTGATCAATTTTTCCCTGTATTTGCTCACATAAGTCATTCTTTAATTCACAGATCATTTTAATTACATACATTCTGAATTCTTTCTCTGACATTTCATCAACTGTGCTGTCAATGGATTCTATTATTGTAGTATCTTGGTTTATTTGGGGCACTTTCTTCCCTTGTTTTTTCATGTTGATTATGTATCTTCCTTTCTTGCAATGCCGATCAGAGGTATTGTGGTTTCTATTCTATAATCTTGTAGTGACACTACAGATTACCTGTATCTCACCTTGGAGTTCTTTTCAGTCCCCAGCAGGTACCCCCAGATGGACACTACTGCCACTAAAGATGGTGGCGGCAGTAGTGAAGGTAACTCAAGATGGTAGTGGAAATGGCCTTGGCTGAGCTCCCACTGCAGTCCCTGAAGATGGTCCTGGGCCTTGGCCTGTGCTCCTGATGGTTGGCAAAAACTCTGGCGTGGAACCAGGGGTGCTTGGGGTCTCACTTAGGCCAGGACTCCCACAGGGGTCCCCAGAGGCAGTCCTTCCCCTGGATCTGGGTTCCCCTGTGACTGGCAGCTAGCAGTCTTGGGTCCGCCCTTGGCTGGTCTCCCATGGTGGTCCCTGAAGGTGGTCCTGGGCCTTGGCCTGTGCTCCCGCTGGTTTGCAGGAACTCTGGTGGTCAGCAGGAACTCTGGAGCAGTTTTGGGTCTCTTTTCTTAGAATACAATATAAAAGGGTGAGACTGGCTGGTCTCCCAGCCTCCTGCAGCTCTGACATTCAGAGAACAGTTATGATGTAGGTGGCCTCTGCTGCCACTCATATCCAAGGGGAATAAAATGGCCTAAAAGCACATCTTAAGCCTGAGTCAGTGTTTCCCCTCACTGCCCTCTCTGGCCTTTTCCAAGACACTTTTGGCAAAAAATCGGTTCCCCTGAGCATGGCTGAGCTAACAGCTGGATAGTACTGGATGATTTCCACTCTTTCCACAGCTGGTCCAAGAGACAAACAACCCGACAGCCTTTATCAGAAAAAAATGACTCGACTCAGGCAAGCCAAGTATAACCTGTACTAACACTCTCTACCCACATCCCCAAATGTGGACCAAGATCCTTCTAGCCTCAGCTATGCAGAACCTCTATGGGAAATGGGGAGATAGGACTAGACAATTTCTAGGAAGCCCCAGAAAACTTGAAGCCATATAGTCACACTATCTACTCCATTTCTCAGAAGAAACCAAACTTTCTGAAGTGACTAGACCAGGTGGTTATTTAAGTAGGATGATTCTTCCCTAATCAGGATTGGCCTATACATTACTAGGCCCCTAAGGACAAAATGCTAACAGCGTTTCCTTCCGCATCATGATGACAAACCAAAATGCCACCATATACTTCCAAAGCCAAAAAAGGGAACTTTCAAAATGCAGACTATGCAGGATCACAAGGGATGGACATGTTAATCTGAGTTCTTTCTGTAATGGGATGTCCGGGGTGGTCTTGTCATTATTTCTATGACATACAGCATGGTGACAAAAAGATATACAGATAACTGTCTCAGTCACCAACTGTATGTTCTTCACTGCAGGATGCCCCTCCAATATCCAAGTGCCCCTCTCCTCGTGGGTCCTGACACTGGACTCTTCACATTTGCAGAGTCAGTTTCTAATAGGTCAAACCTCAAACTAACTTCCAAAGTTTAGGCTTTAAACTGATTCTGTGCTCATCTTTGTTTAAACAGATTTTTGTCACCAGTAGTCCATTTAGAAGGGAAAGGGAAAGAAAAACAGCAATTCACAAAGCTTCACACAGTCTGTGTTGAGCTAAGGTGCAGCTGGGCCACCTCGCAGCCTCGTGATGTCTGCACTCGCAGTAAAACCGGGAGACTGTGCCAGTGCTCGTACTCCCAGTCTCAACAAAGTGGTTTGTTTATTAGGGCTGCTAGCTCACAAAAGAGGTATTTAAAAACTCTACAAGTAACCTTGGGAACCGACCAGGGAAAAAGTAAACATAAAGCACAAGTTTGGCCTTTGCAAGAAACAAGCACTCAATCAATGAGCATCAGATGAAGGCACAGCATCGCAATTATGAAGAGTACTGATCAAAGCTGAAGGGATGACCATGAACTGCTACCCATCCACCTGTGTGAAATCTGAAATGGTCTATAGGAGACTGTTGAAATAAACTGAGGGGTAGCAAAGCAGCTATTAAAAAAAAGTAAGTCATTGGTTAACATATAAAAATGTTCACATTACATACCTAAGTTGCATACCTGAATTCACTACAGTTTCAATGATAAAATAGGTGTCTATAAAATGCTGGAGTGTGGAAAGGTATAGACAAATAGATGGTAAAAATGTGGATAGCACTTCTTCACAGCATAAAAGGTGTGTATTTTTATTCTTCTTTTTTATGTTTTCTTCCATGAAAACCTACGAGCTTATCATGGGATTAAAAAAAAGCATTGCTTCTTTAAAACAGATTCCATTTAATCAAATTAAGAGAGACCTGGTTTAAATAGTCCTCAGGGAACAAAGGACACTGAGGGCAACTTACTAGACGCAACATTTTCTGCCCAGGAGAGAGAGACCCGATACTCCTTTCCTGTTATATAAACAAACACTCATTGAAGGCACAGGCTGAAAACACAGACCAGTCTGCAGGACAGTAACACTCCAAGTCACCAATTTTTTTTTCCTCCCCTAGCACTTTAAATATTACATGGACAGAAATCTAATTTTGTCCTGCATGTTAAAGGCAATTGGGATTTATAACAGCTGGACCTTTTCCAACAAGTATGGCTCCTACAGGTAAAGGTGTGGAAACTCTGTACATAATAGGACCTCCAGCCCTGGAACCGAGCTCCTCTTTCTTCACCCCCCCTTCCCCTCCTCCCTAGGGCTGGCTCTGAAATAGCTCCTATGGGTAACCCTTCTTCTTATACAAATCTGAATTTCCACTTTGAGCTGCTGCGTTTGAACTTTCCTCTCTGCATTGTATTGAGTGGTAGTTTCTGTTGTCACATGAATTGTGGCCACCAGCCATGAATACTTCAAATAATATTTTTGATCCTGCTACCTAAACACCCGCTCCCTGTTACAGTCTGCTAAATCCATCTGCTCTTCACCAGAAAAGACACATGCACTGGCCACTCACTCTCTCTTACCGCTATAGTGAGCTGAATTTTAGGATGACCCTGAGATTCCTGTCCCGTTATACATGCCCTGGGCAGTCACCTGCCCTTCAAGTGGCCTGTGCAGCATGTTGAGTATGGCAGATGGCGCCCCTGTGAGGGCCAGGTTACACTGTGGTGAAGATAATCTGGAGATTAAGTGAGGCCCCAATCCAGTTGACCTTGAGTTATATCAAAAGGGAGATTATTCTGAGTGGAACTGACCTAAGCAGGAGACCCCTTTAAATGTAGGTTCAAGCCGTGTGCAGTGGTGCACACCTGTAATCCTGGCACTTAGGGAGGCTGAGACAGGAGAATCGCAAGTTCAAAGCCAGCCTCAGCAATGGTGAGGCACTAAGTAACTCAGTGAGACCCTAAATAAAACACAAAATAGGGCTGGGGATGTGGCTCAGTGGTCGAGTACCCCTGAGTTCAATCCTCTACCAAAAATAAAAACATAGGTCCAGAAGTCAGAGAGATTTTCCTCCTACTGTCCGGAAAAGCCAAGCCACCAAAAGGTCTACATGTGCCAGAAACTCAGTTCTGCTGATGACCCTATGAGCCTGAAAGAGCATTTCAAGCCTTGGATGAGACTGTAGCCCCAGCTAACAACTGACTGTGGGTTGGTGAGACCTGTGACCTGAACTGAGGGTCTAGCTAAGCTGTGCCTAGATTTCTGGTCCATGGGAAATTCGACAGGAAATGGTGTTTTAAGCCACTGCATTCGTGCTGCTTTGTTCTGTAGTGCCATCGACTGAACCATGTCACCCCCAAAAACACATATGTTGAAACCCTAGCTCCCACCGTGATGGGTGGTATCCTAGACAAGTGGCCTTCAAGAGGTTTAGGTCAGGTCACAAGGGTAGGGACCTCATGATGGGATTAGTGCCCTCAGAAGGAGAAAGACTTCTCTCCCTCTCTCTCTCTGAAGACACATGAGAAGGTAGCCATCTAAAGCCAGGAAGAGGCCCCTCATGGGGCTCTCCCTCTCTCTCCTGGACGGGTTTGTGGAAACTGATGTCTGCCTCCTCCCCCGCTGTCCCTCTTTTGAGAAGCCAGACTGTGTTGTGAGATGGCAGCTGTGACTTCATCCCTGGCCTCCAGGACTGCAGGTCTGTTGCTCTGCCCCTGCTGGTCTAGGTGTGGGCAAATCTTTTTTCCTAATGGTCAAGGCCAAGAACAAGTCAATTTTTTTTTTAAGAAAATTTTACAAAAAAATTGAGGGAAGGAAAGAGGAGAAATTATTTTTTGAAATACTAGAAATTGATAGGTTTACGTAAGATGCATTTTGTGCTGTAATTTAAGACAACTCACATCCTGGTTTGGCTAGAAGATGCTTCTAGAATATTGATCTCCACATCCGCTTCCTCTCTCTGCTCTGTCTTTGCAGGAGGTTCATTAGTGTGTCAATCTCCCTCTGGCCAGTTTGAGTTGGCTCTCTTACTAGTCCTAGGGCCTCCCAGCCCTTCCTTCCTGCAGCCGCCCCACCAGATTCTTGCTCTGGTTTCTTGCTCCCTGGCAGAGCAAGGCGCTTGCCTGCCTGACCTCAACACTGCCTCTTCCACACCTAACCTGGGACCTGACAAGCCCACTCTCCTGGTGTACTCATGGTCATTAAGCCTCCACGCTGTGTCTCACCCTGTTCTTTAACCATGGCGTTAAGTTCTAGTGATCCAAGATGCTGTCTTGCAGAGCTCAAGACCTACTAGGACCACCTAAAACATGCCTGCTCGTCCACTGCAGAGGCTGGTGCTGCATTTTGCCAAAAGTGGATTCATGATTCACCTATTTTTCTTACCTAGTACTTAAGTTTCAACTTGATAACAGCTAGAGAGACATCAAGGCAAGGACCAAAACATACCTGTAGCTTCTCTATCTCCTCTAACTATCCAACTCTAAAGATGGAATAAGACTAATTCATTAGAATTTCAGTACCTAAGTTTGTTCTCTCCACTAGACTTCTCACTAGAAGAGTGTTCATTTACACTCATTGAAAATAACAGAAGGAAACAGGACACCAACTCACCTTAGCCTTTCATAAGAGGTTCCTCTTGGTGATTCCAATATGTGCTGAGCTCAATACAAGAACTCCCTAGTTTGATTCTTCCTACTGCATTGACAAAATGAATATCAGTACCCCACTGAAAACACCTCATGAAAATAAACTGGCCATCCCAACCCATGAATTGTCTTAGATCGCAAGCTCCCAGAAGCCATATCAGATGCATTTTGTCATCTTTGTTCTGTGGTCTGCACAAACTAATGAGCAACTAGTCATTTAAGTGGGTTTTAGAGATGACGATGAAAACCAGCAGTGTCAATGGGCATGGCTGGCATCCATTGGGTGGTTCTGTCCCATGCTTAGGGACAGCTGTATGTTGCTGAGTCACATTCTACAAGTGTGAAATATAATGGGACACACAATAAAATGGTAACTGTAATGAGGCAGTCACACAAGAATAGAAAAAAGTCCCAAACATACTATACACGAAGGTGACCCTCTCCCTAGTTGAGAAACGAGTCTATATCTCATATCAGGGTCCAGAGATCATGGTCTCAGGGTAATCTGGAAGGTCAAGCCAGCACAAACAAATACCCTTTTCTCTCAGGTAGATACCAGCTATCAAAGTTCAGAGAGAAATAGCCACCTGGACCTGGAGTTTAGCATCAAGATTGCTCACCCCATCATCTTTGCCACTATGAGTTTTACAGTGACCTTATAAGAGCAATCCAGTAGTTGGGTTTCACCTGCTAACTTCACACAGTTTTTTAAAAAATCATCCCAGAATCCATGTCATTGTTAGGTGTAAGCTGGATCTCAAAATGGACATTTTACAACAGACCATATATTCTCATTTAAGTGCACAATTATCAAGAGACAGGTAATCCGATTGTGTCTCTACTTTAGCACATCAAAGACCTGGGAAGGCTTTTTTGAGTTTCAGGATCCTTCTGTGCCAATTCCTCCAGTCCCCTTCACTTTCCCCACTGACGAGATGGGCACCAATGTTACACCAGCTCTTCCCATACTGCTCACTGACCTGGGTCGGCTCTACCCCGTGAACCTCTTCCCCCACCTTAGTCAACAGGTAATACAGACACGAAGCTGCACAGCATCCAACTCAAGGTCAGAAAACAAATCTGAAGGAGTTTCCATTAAGGTTTACTTTGGAGCATTTGTGTTTCTCACACCAGGGACAAATAATGTGTTTCAGAAGGAAGAATGACAGTAACCAGTGACATTAGCTTAGATACTCACGCAAAGGCCAAAGCACTGGTTACTCAGTAATGTGCTATTGGGAGTTAACTTCTGGGAAACAAAGGGGCACTCCCAAGGCTGCTTGCTGATTTTCTCTAAAAATTCACCAGTAAGCTCTGTGTCAACATAGGGCTTATTATCACAGGTACAATGAGCACAGTGGCTAAATATACCTATTTTATTAAATCCTTACAACAGACATATGAGTTAGGTAATTATTATATTCATTTTTACCAACGAGAAAATTCAAGTCCAGAGAGGTTCTACAACTTATCCAAAGTTGCATAGCTAAGGAAGAAGCAGAGCAAGGAAATTGAAACCATTTCCCTGATTGGAAAAGCCACCTTCTTCCCATTACATTATTCTCCATGGTAAAAATGTGGGTGGACACTGTCATGGGCAGGGAGGGGGGACACATGAGACATACTGTCTTTTCCAATGGGATATCTATTCTCACACAGCAGGCACTGGTCAAAGAAACAATCAGACTCACTCTCTGGGCTTCTTGGGAGAGCAAAACACCTGACAGTCACTTCAGGTGGAGTCAGTTATAGTTACCATAAATTCACTTTTGTGTCTTTTTCTGGGAAAATTAAACTACCTCAAAGAAGTTCACAAATGCGAAAGCCCCCCATGAAATTGATGAGCATTATCCTCTTTGGAGACACAGAGGGCAGGTTGTCACCCACCCCTGCTTCAGCGCTCCTCCCCTGGCGGTGCTTTTGTGGAGATGAGGTCTGTTTGTGCGCAGCTGAGGAGGAACGGTGACCGATCCACAAACACCAGAGTTCAGCTGTTATCTGTGTACACTTCCAGAGTGAGCTACTTAGGACCCAGTTGTGTACAGCCAGTCTGCAGGAAAGTAGAATGATCCTTGGTATTTACAGATTCCATCTTTGTTAATTCATCTACTTGCTAAAATCTACTTGTAACCACATTTGAATCAGTACTTGTGGCACCTTCACAGACATTTGCGAATCTGCAGAAAGCAGTGAGAAATTTGAGTCATGTGGTATGCACATTCCCAGTTGGAGCGAAGGAGGCAACTCTCTGCCTTGTTCCAGCGCTCATACTGTAAACAAGTGTTCTGTTCATGGTCTATTTAATGCTACATTTTTTTGTGCTTTTTGCTGGTGATTTTACTGTTCAGAATGGTCCCTGGGCACAGGACTGAAGTTCTGTCTAGTGTCCATAAACATAAGAAGACTGTGATGCATTTAGTGCTCCTGGCCATAGTTCAATGTCAATAAATCAACAATATATATTAAATAACCATGCTTCATATATATTTGAACACAATCACTCATAGATGAAGGTTATGTATTGACTGATGGATAAACATGCTGTGATCGATCACAGGCTCCCAGGAATCTAACTCTGTATTTCCCCTCATTCATTATTTGCTAATTCAGTGTTTGCAGTGACATTCTAGAGCATGACCGCTGTGAAAAACGAGAATTGACTGCACTTAGTTATTAAGTTTGTAAGCATGGAGTATAACTTTGAGAAAGTATGGGGAAAGGCCTGTCATCCATTAACCATCTAAAATTATGTAATAAAAAGGACTGAAAAAGACAGACATACAACAGTGCTGTTAGGATAATGGGAACACAGGAGCTTTTTCTTTACTCATTCTTCTAACTTTGGTAACGTGTTATTTGCATAGTTTAAGGTTCCAAATGTAGAAGAGCTCCCATCCACTAATATCTGTGAGAAAAACCTAAATACCGTTCATTGTCATTTCTATGACTAATTCCATGTTAGGCATCCCCTCAAAAGGCAATTAAAACCATCTGAGGAACTTGGAAAGGATCTTCCTAATATGGAGCTGATTTGTCATCTAAGAATACCAACGTCTCCTTGGTGCATTGATTTCTACTAACCATCTCAACCACCAATGTGGCCTGCTTCCCAACCTCCTGGCTGCTGATCTTAGGTCCCTCTTAGGCCGTCAGATTCCCAGCCTCCCAACTGAAACGCCTGCTCAGAAAGGTGGCGCCCACGCCACCCACTGTCATCAAGGATCTATTCTATCATCTTCATTGTTGTAGCCATTATCTGAAACTAGCTTATTTATTACCTGTTCTGTCTTTTATTACCTGATCCCTGCCCTACCCCCACTCGGCTTTCCAGGGACTGTTAGTGTTGCTGTGTGCTGGCCTCCTCCCTGCCCAGCACACCTGGAAGGGCAGCTGAGCACGTAGGAGCTGCTCAGCAAATATTTGCTACGTTCCCAACTCTTTAGGTTATCCTTTCTCCTTTGACCCCAAGTCTAGCCACAATCATTTATTTGTCTATCTTATTTCAGGAGTTTAAGAATACTCCATTTAATAAGACCTTTGAATGTGCACTTCTTGAGGTCTCTTGACTCCATCCTGATTTATTTCTTGAGAAACAGTAGGGCTCAGGTCAGAGTCTGTTCGCTCTGAGTGGCTGCGATGGATTTAGAATGGGATTCACCTCTGGTGGTGTTCTGCTGACCACCTGCTTATCACTTAGCTGAAGAATGGTCACTCCACATCACACATTCCTTCTTCGTGACCAAATTACAGCATCAACCGCTCGCTGCTCTGCACACTCTCCAGTCTGGCTAAGGCCTAAGGCCCGAGGAACTGATGGATGAATAACAGTGTCTGAGATTTGCCACTGGTTTATGTTAATGTTCTTAAAAAGGGACAAGGATCCCAACATGGGACTTTCCAAAAAGGGAAGGTGACACAGGACTAGGGAGGGCAGGGGTTTGGATTAGTCATGATCACTTCAGAATACAACTACAGAGAGATCACTTCATCTCCGTCGAACAATCTTTGCTTCACTTCCGTGAAGGGTCTTTAAGGACCGAGGGGTCGGCACAAGCTATTTCTAGTGAAGAGCCTTAATCAGAAAGCAGCTGTAATATAGAAAAAAAAAGTGCTCTGCCTAATTCTGTTTTCATGCCAGTTTCTAGGCAATGGTTGATACAAACCAGCTCATAAACAGCTGGCCGTTAGATTAGATAACTAAGCAAAGGAGGGACTCCAAAACAAGTAGCCAAACAAAGAGGACTTTCTACAGGGACAAATACCATGACAGGGTTTTCACACCAGCCAGTAATATCACACAGGTGTGCAACCTCACCAGAAGGACAAAGAACAGTGGGTTTGTGAACTGCAGACCCAGAAAAGTAAACAGAACCCTCCTGATGAATCACAGGGAGAGAGGAACCCTGTCCCTGTTCCTATAGAGATCAGAATCTTGAAGGCCTCTGCATGGGCTTCTGTTTGTATTTTGAAAGTCCATATCTTACCTGGAGGTCTGCCGCCTTGACCTTGGGATAAAGGTGGTATCTATTCTACTTGCGCATGAAGGAGAACCAAAATAGCAATTCAAATTGTGAAATAACCCTCAACAGTTAGTGACCACTGGGGAAAATAAGTGTAGGATTTGGGTACTTACTTATATTTTCTTCCAATTGAATCTTATTTTTCCTGGTAAGACCTGTTAGGTATCTGAGAGACATAATGTACAGCTTACAAATACCCCTTCCCTTTCCAAACGGGCACAGTAAACAGCTACCCAGAAGTAGGGGTGGAACCAAGAAGGGGCTGTGGGCTTGGGGTCATCTCTCTCATGCCTGTTTGCTCCCTGGTTCTAACTGCAATGGCCTCAGCTTTCTATTGCCAGAAAACTTTCAGCCAAAGGAAAAGTGGGGGCACATTCCTGTAATCCCAGCAACTTGGGAGGCTGAAGTAGGAGGATTGAAAGTTCAAGGCTAGCCTGGGCCACTTAGCAAAACCTGTCTCAAAATTAAAAAAAAAAAAAAAAATTAAAGACTGGCATGTAGCTCATCAGTGTAGCTCTCAGTGGTAGAGCATCCCTGGGTTAAATCCCCAGTACTTGAACAACAAGAAGATTTAAAAAGATAAAATAAAAGTGCTGCAAAGGAATAGTCTGCAGCACTGCAGGAGATGCTCACCCTCTCGAAAGGCAGCTCACACTGCTATCCACACTACCAACAAGCAGTCCTGTTTTTTTGTTTTTGTTTTTTTTTAATATCATTTTGTTCTGCCAAGCTCTCCAGTTCCATTGCCATGGGTGAAGTTTATCTGGAATGTGGACAAAGGGGCTTGGGATGCTCCCTTCTTGTTTGACCAGGAGAGAAAGGAGAAAGGCAGGAAAGCTAGAAAGCAAGGTGGCCAACTGCCCCAGTTTTCCCCAGGCTTTCTTGGTTCCAGGCACTGAAAGTCCTAGACCTGGGGATACCCTGCAGTCCCAGACAAATAGCCCAAATGCAAAAAGGGAGGAGAAAAAACTTCAGACATTGCCTCAGCGCAGGAATCATTAGTCACTCAGCACTCCAAGTCCAGGAGGGCCCAAGCTCAGGACACCCTGCTGCAGGGTGTCCCTGCCACTCAGCTGCCACCAGCCAGCGCCTTGCAGTGGCTCCACCCGGTCCCCCCACTGAAAGTCTGAGTTCTTCTTTAGCATCAAATAAAGTTCTAAAGGGCAGCAGTCCCCTGACTTTCCAAATTTATATTGAAAGGTAAATAATCAATAGCCAGGACAATCCAATGCTCTCCTGACCTCTAATTCCCACTAACCTTTTATAAGTGGGGATTTACACACAATGACTCCATCATTAGACATTTTCTAGAAACTCTCGCCCATTTTCCATCTTCACAGGGCACAGCAAGAAGCCATCAAACAGGCTCAGAAAAAGCATGCGTTCCTATTTAAGCAACCAAGGCCGGATAGATGGAAGACAGTGGCATCCTGATTTGCTGAGTGCCAGAGGATAGGGAGAGCGTGACCCTGGTGCTTAGTTCCTTAGCACAGTCACCTCCTTCTTGTCCCCTTGAGCTCTACCAGTTAAACAGACACCGGGTTCAAAAGCACTTGTGGAGCCTGGAAATAAGAGTGGGGCCACTTGGCACTTTTACTTCTGATTTGTCATTAAAATTTTGTTGTAATTGGGAAATAATGTGAAATAAAGAGTAGTTCAAGGAAAAAACAATTAACAGATACCCCTGAAACTCACCACTCAGACTTATAAAATGTAAATCTGCTATCTTGGCCTCACATTTTAAAAAAGGAACATAGTGTAACTGATGAAACTAAAACCCCCTCAGAGACGCAGGTCAGAAAGATTAACTGGCTTCCTCCAGGACCCTGGGGACCTCCACTGGACACATTCAAATTCTTATCTTTGTTGCTGCAGGTAGAATTTCTCTTCTCTCACTGGGTGCTTTTAATTCACTTGAAATAACTCCTAATTTGATGCTTAAGATGCTAAGCAAAGCACTAGATTTCAGGACTCAGATTTTGCTGCTACTCTATGCCAGGTATTTGGTGGCAAGACAAAGAGTCTGAATCAGAGAAGACCCAAAGGCATTATAATTATTTTTAAACAGCTGTTTCCCACTGATACATGGAAATAAAGTTAAAAAGCAGTAGCTGTGTGAAATGAATAAGACCTGACTGGTGGAGTACAATTTTAACACAACTCAGTGTATATTTATTTTATACACTGAGTTGTTAAAGATGTTATAAAACATCTTTCAAATAATCGTGATTCCCACTACTTTAGGTGCCAGCTGTGTCCCGCTGAGACTCCCTCTCTGTGCTGGCCTCCTGTAATGGAACTAGCTTCAAAGAAGATGGCCTCCAAGTCACGACCTGGCTCTCTTCCATTCACAAAGCTCGCCACCCCCCCTCAGCCACCTTCTGCCTTCCCACTCTCCACTCCTCATCTGTTTGCCAAGCTTCCAGCCCTAGCAATCCATACACAGAAACCATGGCCCAGATATGCCATGCTCAAATAGCACAAAATAACATTTTTATTTCCATTTGTATTTCATGATCCAGGTCCTGAATCCTTTGAGTTGGATGAAGATCTGTGATCACTAACATACAGCATGATGCCTCATGTATAGTTCGACCGTTCAGGCAAGTGGAACTCTTCCCATGGGGCTAAATGAAATCTGTTCACTTTTTCTAGGGGGAAAAAAAAAATGTACCACTTTCAGGGAAGCAGCCCAATTCAATGAAGCCAGTGTGGAAGGAGCTGCACTTAGAGATGAACAGCATTTCATTTTCTCAAAAAGAGGCTGTGCTAAAAGCATGCGCTTGGCTTTTACTCTGATGTACATCACAATCTCCCAGATGTTTTGTCTGCATCTCTTCTTGCCCCTCCACTCTACTCGGGTCCAACCAGATGTAAAGATGGGAACAGACAGTGCTAACCACATCTCCCTGCCTTGGACACAAGATTCCTATAGCCTGGAACTATTTCCCCCCGGCCCCCTCGACACACTCCTACTTCACAACACGTTCTCTTTCCATTCACTCAGGAAATACGTCACTATGCACCCAAAGTCCACCTACGGACTCTTACCTTCAGTTTTCTGACTACAGCTGTCACTTACTTTGTACATTTTTTACCTATTTTCCCTTCTTTAAAGATGTGAATACAAGATATCTAGCAGAAACCACATAAAGGGTTAAGTTGAGGAGTGACACCACCCTAATGCTTTCCCACCCTTGCTACATCCTGACCATCCACAGAGCTGCTGAGTTCCGCGACCTTGGAGTACCTGTCACAATGAAATCTCCATTTGGCCCTGACTACTTTCCACCAGAAAATACATAGTAACTGCAACCCAAACAACCAGACTGGTCCCTCAACTAGTAAAGAACCCTTAAGCTCAAAAGAAGATAGATAATGTCTCTTCATCTTAAGAAATTGAAGACTAATTTGATAACCAAAATTATCCCCACTCCCTCCATTCAGTTTATATGCTTTATAAATTGTTTTCAAAGGACACACCTATAAGAAAGATGACTGGGTATATAACATGTGGTAAAGACAGAGGCGTTGACCTCTTCCCTCTACCAAGGGATTAATTGATCAACGAGCAAAAACACTTCAGATGAGTTATTAACTCTTGTTGCAACACAGAGTAGAAGACTGTTTGGCCCTAAGGGAATGGGGCCCATACAACAGAACCCCCTCCCAGAAGGTGGGAACACTGTGTCTGGTATAGCTGGCCACTGAAGTCCTGAAAAGTCTTTAAACTGAATCGGTCACTTCCAGGTTTTCTCTTAGTCTAGGTCATCACTGTACCTAAGCTCCATGGTCCCTGGGGGAAACAGGTGGATCCCTGACCTCTCCTCTCCCTTCTTTGTTCATGTACCTCCCTAGGGTCAGGCCTGAATGGGAACAGCCAAGTTTACAGGCCAGAGATAATCAGAAAGTTTTGTGCTCCCAGAGAGAGATCCAAGGCTGCAAGTAATAGACTTAATATCCAACATAAGTTAGCACTCCGAGAGAAAATTCCTGTTAAAAACAAATCCTGTTAAGTTTGAGACTTAAAGACAAATCACTGAGATCCTAAATCCAGTGTCTGGGGGAAATGATGGCATTTCTTTTCTTTCTTTCTTTTTTTTTAAAGTATTTTTTTAGTTGTCAATGGACCTTTATTTTTTTTTTATTTATTGATATGCAGTGCTGAGAATCAAACCCAGATTTGATTCTCACACATGCTAGGCAAGTGCTCTACCACTGAGCTACAACCCCAGCCCCAAATGATGGCATCTCCCTTCCCTCAAAATGATCAGAAAATAAACCCTTAGTTACTTCTAACACGCCCAGTAACTTGAGATCATCTGATGGATGAAAAGAGTTTAAAATAGCAGTATTTGAGGGACTCAGGATCTGCTGCAATGCAAGGTTTAAATATCCCAAGAGCCCAAGTGAGTGAGGAAGGAGCCCATATGTTCACATTACCCGTTCCAAATCAAAGGCAATGAATAAGCTGCTCCTGGGTCAAAGCCCCCTTAGCCACCTTCCGCAGGGTCACCAAGCTGACACTTCCCCACACTGCTTGGCTGCTGCCCAGAGAAGAGTAAGTGAATTTAGTAAGGGATGGAATCCAAGGGAGGTCAGTGGGCTCAGGGTCAAACCTCTGCCATCAGCACTTTACAAACTTGAGACCTGGCTGCAAACGAAGGGATGTGAGAACCTAAGCATCTTTCTTGGCCTTCAGAATGCCAAGGGTGTTTGTCAGCCTGCCCTCGCTGTGAAAAAATGCCTGTAATAACTTATGAGGAGGAAGGTTCATTTCAGCTTATGGTTTCAGAGGTGTCCATCCATGGCTACTTGGTGCTGTTGCTTTGGGGCCTATGGCAAGGCAAGACATCATGGCAGAAGCAAGTGGCAGAGGAAAATGCTCACCTCATGGCGGCCAGGAAGCGAAAGGAGGGAAATGAAGGAGTCAAGGTCCCAATATACCCAGCAAGGGCATGTCCCCAGTGACCTCACTTTCTTCTAGCAGCCCCCACCTCCTAAAGGCTCCACCACTTCCCAGCTGTTCCACAGCTGGTGACTAAGTCTTTTTGCATATGGTTCTTGGAGGTCATTTAAGATCCAAACCATAGTACCAAGTCTTGAAAAAAAAATTAAAGTGGAAAAGACTACCATTGACTTGAGGGCAAAAAAATTATGGATGCTAAAGGATCAGAAGTGACTTATCATTGCAGGCTGCAGAATCCTCATATGAGAAGGATTGCAAAAATGGCCTTAATGCTTTGCAGTTCCTCCCATTAAGAGGTCTGTCCACCTGAGCCCAGTCCAAACTGTCCACAGAATTATGGGTTGAATTAACTGCTATTATTTTAAGCCACTAAGTTCTATCATGATATGTTACACAGCAAAGAAGTCACATGGCACCCTCAAAAATTTCTCAGAAGAAAAGAGATATTCATATGGCCTTCAACTCTTTGAAGACAAGGAACCAGATCAGTGATTTCTCGAATATTCCACCCACTGGGGTGCAGGAAATGAGAATGAAAATCAAATGAAATGATCCTACATAAACTGTATCCTCTGCAGTCCAGTGAGGAAAGTGGGTACAATAGTCAGAAAATTTAAAGTTCTTTCACTATTGAGTTAAAACAGAAAATTGAATGATTAAATACTCACCTGGATAACTTATCATGTTCACCCACCTCCCTTGATTTCTAAGAGGCCTTCTCTCCCACGGTTCCCTTCCCTAGTTTTATAGTTCTCATAATTTCACGTTCCCATTGTGATTCTCTAACAAAAACAACAGTATCCACAGTAACTTCCACTTGTGGGAGCGTTTTATTAGATGCTTTTAACATCTAGTAAAAAGTATAGCTCAAAGTACATCGTGAATTCTCACAATTCCACCATTAGATAAGTATGATTAGACCCATTTTATAGAGCAGTAAACTGAGAATCACAGAGGTTAAGTACCTTGCCAAGGTCATGTGGTTTGAATGTGCCACAGCCAGAATTTAAACCACCATCTGTCTGCTTACACAGTTCATGAATTTTCCATTATGTAACACTGCCTCTAAGGAACAGTAAGTGCTGAGCTCATAACATAGACTTTTCATGAGAACACAAGCTGAAAATATAGTGACTACAAATAAATGCAAAAATAGACACACATATACGTGTGTGTACACACACACACACACACACACACACACACACACACACACGTGGGAAGAAAATAAAAAAGAAGGAAGAAACTGCAAACTGAGATTCTGACAAGCGTTGGAATTTTATTGACTCCGGCTAAAGCCTTTCTAAGACTTAGCAACAGAAACAGACAGAACCAGGAATTCAAGATACATTAGCCTGGAAGTATCTAATAAGAAACATTATTGGATCAATTGCCTCTGGACCTAAAGTTCACACCTATGAAAGCATCAAAAGAGGAAGCATCTGAATTCAGCCCAAGTGTGCATGTTTGTGAACAGTTTCACCGTAATACAACCACTACTAGGAAAACATCTGTTTTATTTAAATTAATAGATAAATATGATCTTTATAAGTACTTTTCAATTTTTTAAACTTACAAGGAGATTACTCCTCTTACTCAAAAAGAAAGATGAGCTTCAAAAATAAATCTATTGTTTGGTAAGAAACATATGGTTAATTAAATGTTGTATTCTGCATTAAATTCATTTCCTTCCTCTAAATTATAAATTGGAGAAGCTAGATGAGAATTTTAAATGTTTTCATTTGGCCCTCAGATTCTCCATTTAAATTAAATTAGTTCATTTCCTTGAGATCAGGCCAGCACATAATTATGCAGCAGTTTGGGGGAAAGTACGCAAGTACTTTGAATTAGAACCTGGGAAGAAACACCATGGAGGCCCACACCCGCCAAAGCCAAAGCCCAGGCTGAGTCAGACCCTCTGCGCTTGAGCCAGCTGTCACTCCTGCACCAGAGGGAACTGGAAGGACCTCAGCCTTGACCCACCCAGCCTCCTGAAGGAGGCCTTCTTCCCACCTTCACAGGCCCTTCACTCGGAACACTCCAGTCTCGAGTCCTCAGCTCCTGCTGCACGGCTGGGGCTCTGGATCCCCTGTCCACCTCTACCCTAGACGGTCCTCTTCCTTTATCCCCAGAGCCTACCGTGCCTGGAGAAATGAAGCCTCATTTCTGGTTTCTGGTTCTTATTAGAGATGAGGTCTTGCTACATTGCCCAGGCTGGCCTGGAATTCCTGGTCCAAGAGAGACCTCCTGCCTTAGCCTCCTAGTAGCTAAAACTATATGCGCTCCCCTGTGCCCAGTTTGAATCTTCCTGGGATTTTCTGTTTGTTTCTTTTGGTGGGGTGCTGGGGATGGAACCCAGGGGCCTTGCACAGTCTAGGCAAATGCTCTACCACTGTGCAATAGCCCCAGCCCCTTGAAGTTTTTCTTCTCTTTTCCAGGGCCACAGCCTCGGGTCTATCACCTTTGCCATTCCTGCCTATTCTTGGAAATTCTCAGGCTCATCTTCTGTTGCTTCTTGAAAGACCCCCAGGTCCCCGCACACTGGCCAGGTGTCTCTCCTGATCTGATCGTGTGAGCTGGCCTTCCTCACACCCCACTGCCCAGTGTCACTGTGGCTGACCTTCACCTTTTCTGAACCACGGGGCTCCTATCCTAGGAACCACTGCTCCTCTGTGACTCCAGAAACCTGAAAACCTGTGAACTCCAGGCCTCACTTCCCCTGCTTGCCCATTCTCCACCCCACCCGAAGTCAGGCCCAGAGTCACAGTATTATACAACCACTGTCCCACAGAGATCAGGGCAGTCTCATTACTTGCTGGACAGTTATGTGGCTCTGACTTCTGGACTAGTTCCTTTATATATTTAAAGAGAGTCACACAGAAAGACTCTGAATGTTTATTCTCGGATCTTGTCCCTCCTTGACTTAAGATCCTGCCTTGCTGTGGAATGAACGGTTGGTTTCTGGGCCCTCCTGTCTCTGCCTTTGCACCCTGAGTCTTCCCCCAGCCCCAGCTCCCTACCCCACCCCTGCTCACCCTGTTCTAGGGCGCTGTGCCCCTCTGCCTTGGCACACCTTCTTACCCACCCTCCCTCAGGAACACTCTGCCAGCCTCCAGTGTGACAGCATCTCACCCGCCTCAACACCGGAGGCCTTCCCACATCCTCCACCTATGTAAATGCACCACGATGCCAGCCTTCCCCCACCCTGTCTTGATTCACTGTCCTCCATGCTGTGAACACCTCCTAAGTTATTACAGACTGTTTCCTTGCTCCCTCGCTCCATGCCGGCTCTGTGGGGGCCGAAGCTTTTTCTGTTTGATTCATTGCCTTAACCCCAGCACTCAGCACAGAGAACCTGGCACAAAGCAGGTACTGAGTAAATATTTACCCAAGAGATGAATTCCTACCTCCTCCACCCTCACCACCCCCCAGCACACACACATGTGCCTCCTCGCTCTGGCCAGCACATCAGGTTTCCTACCAGCGAGGCGATTCTGAACATGGATTCTGGCCTCTGGCAGTGCCTCTAAGTGTCTGGTCCTTTGCTCTTCATAAAGATGCGTCCTTCCTCCTCTGTCCAACGCACACCAGCTCACAGCCTCGGTTCCCCTTCTGATCCCAGCCTACCACCCCGTGATGGACTGGTACCTAACAATCCATACCACTTTCACAGTTGCCCTAAGATAGACATTAATCTTTCTGCCTTCTGAATACACTATTTTGAATGCTGATCTTATCAGAAATCCCTCCAGTTAATTCCTGGTGTCATTACACCACCTACCCCACCATCTTTGTTTTATTGTTCATGTGTTTTTTTAATAGACTGAATTTAAATTTGCTTCTAACTTCATCCTTCATGAACCATGTTTATAGTATGGAATTTGTCCAAAGTCTCCCCTGGTCCTCTTGAAATCCTCCTCCTTAAATCGCTGGCACGGGGGTAATTGTGTCCAGGCATTACTGGATTTGTTTTTATAAACTTAAAACAGAAATGGTCATTAACCCTTTGTTTTGGTGTTTTTTGAAACATCTTACTTTTGCTCACTACTGAGGACAACATTTAGCCAATCTGGTCAAGAAAGAAATCAAAAATAGTAATCACCAAGTGATGGCAATATCAAAGCAAAAATGCAGGGCAACCTATTTTCAGAAGAAATCAATCCGTAGAAGGCCTAGATAGGAACTCCTATCTCTAAAATTTCAATGGTAAAGAAGCCCTCACTTCATCCACCAGTGGCCTCTAGCTCCCAGAACACCCTAACTACCCAATGGGTCACGTACTTCAGCAGGGGAAGGTCTGTCCTGCACACCCATCAGACACTGAAGCACCTGAAGCCACCAACTCACCAAATGGAAGAGTTTTAAGCCATCCAGAAAAACCAGGGCATTCAAGTAAAGGCTGTCTTTGAGCCACTGCACCTCCCCACCAGGAGAGGGAGGAGAGAAGCAGGTGCCATATGCAAAGAAGTCAGATATTGAATTATCTAGACACACTGCTTCCGAATTCCTCAAATTCTACCTTTTTTCAGATTATGGCAGTGACTACAATAATCTAGCTCTACACAGAGAGGATCCAGTCAGGAAATGAGACACAGGAGGCAAGTGCCTGTGCAATGGTGGTGGAAATGTACCTCCAAACTAGAGTGAGATCCAGGGACGTGACTGTGAACAGGCCCCATGACTGGTCACTGCTCCTGCAGCTAACTGACAATTTTCCAGTAAACAGAAACCCAGTCAGCCCTCCTCTGTCTTTCAAACATACAGGATATGTTGGAAGAGGGTGGAGAGACAAAAAATGAAATATATGGAATTTTGCTAATTTAGGCATTTGATTTTTTTTCACCCTCAAATAATTAAATCAAATCAATGGCAAAAACCCCTTGATTTGGAGGTTTTGGAACTCACATCTATAATACAGAATATTAATATTAAAAGTTAAGAGAGCCCACAGGTGCTTAGGATAATGCTATTGGTTCTCCTGGAGCATTTTCTTACACCACCTTACCTGCAGAGAGCAGTGATTCAGCTGTTTTAGAGAAGTGACATGACCCACCTTCTCCACCTTCATGAACAAGGAGCCGGGACAAGAAAGCCCTAGGTTCCCAGCTAAATATCACAACTATTCACAAAGCTTTGGTGCACATCACAAGCTTGTTAATTGAATTGACCAGGGTGATTTCCACTTAAAAATCTCACTCCACTTAGAATGGCTTCATTCTATATCTGAGGGAGGAGCAAAACAAAAATTCTGTTCTGTATGACAACATGGGCAAGAGAGAGATGAATGCATGGACTCTAGCCTCCTAATCTGATGTAGAAATTCTTAAACTTTGGGGTATGTCAGAATCTTACCCCTAGAGTTCCTGATCCAGGGGTCTGTGGTGGGGCCCAGGAAAAGGTCCTCCTAACAAGTCCTCAGATGCTGCTGCTGGTTCATGGAGCACCTGTGAAGACCCACTGGTCGCCAAGGAAGAAGCATGATGTTCATTGACAAAATTGGGGCCTCAGGGGAGCAGGGTATGGGAGGGGTACCAAGAGAGGTGAGCCCAAGACAGAGACCAGAGAAAGGAAGTGCAAATGTGAATAGTCATAAAATTCTTCTACAAAGTGAGAAGATAGGACTGGTTGTATCTTCTTACATCCTAATGCATATAACTATATAATCTGTAAAATAGATTAGATGTTATTCTGATTATGCAGCTTGCTTAAATACCTTAAACACTATGCCTTCATAAGGGAGGATGGTAACATGATGCCCTTTCAGAAGGCAGGTAAAAGCAAAAGCAAAGCCAGTCCACAAAGGAAACTGGGAACACACCAAGGCAGGGCTCCATCTTTGATGTTGAATGTGGCTAAGAAGCATATGTCGACTGTAATCAGGGGTGGGAGAGAAGAGAGAAAGTCTAGAATAAGTGACTCTTTTGGAGAGAAGGAGAAGGCAGCCTCAGTTTGGGCTGCAGAAAGTTTAATCTGCAGACAATAAACAATAACATACTTTGCCTCAGTTTTATGCCTCTAGAGTAAAGATCAACAAATAATAAGAAAATTATAAAAAGAGAAACTAAGTCAAGCATAGTGGCACATGCCTGTAATCCCAGCGATTTGGGAGGCTGGCGAAGGAGGATCCCAAGTCAAGGCCAAACTGGGCAACTCAGCAAGACCCTGTTTCAAAATAAAAATAAAAATGGCTAAGAGTATAGCTCAGTAGTTAGAGCACCTGTGGGTTCGATCCCCAACACCACAAAATAAAAAACAAAAGTTGGAGGGAGAGAGGAAAGGCGTATGCCATAGGGATGTTGGGAGCTCATGGGAGTCCTCTGAAAAGTCGTATCAACAAGCTGCTAGGATGGGGGCTCCAAATTGTCTCTGCCTCCACCCAACACCTAACACCAGCACCGCAAGTATTCCCAACTTCTGGGAGTGGGGGCACAGAAGGAGGAGGCTCTAGACTGAGTGTCTGTGTCCCTCCAGAACTCATGTACTGAAGCCTTCATCACCAAAGTGAGGGTACCTTCGGGGGCCTGAACTCTGCCATGCTAACATCCGGACCTCAGACCTTCAGTCCTCAGCTGCTGTTCAAGTCACTGAGGCCGTGGTACTTTATTATGGCAGCCCGAGCACACAGTGACAGAAGGGGAGTAAGTCAGATCAGCCGCAGCTTGGGCTCTGAGTTCACAATCGGGGTGTCATCATCCACTTAGTGACAACTATCACAACTTCAGGCAAGCAAAGCACTTTGGGTGTATAATCATGGTCTTCACACCACAGATCTAAAATGGGAATGAATGCCAGGCTTATTTTGAGCCCCAGCAATCCCCCCCCCCCACAGCCTCTCCCTCACCCAGGTCCTCCCTAATATAAACTCAAAACAAGACTTGCCCCTGGCTCAGCAGCAAGTCACCTGTGCTATTCACTTGAGCCCGATGGGACAGTTGGTTCTGGCTCTTGGATTCCGTTGCAGGTGCTGAACCCCATGCCTTCCAACAGTTCTGCCTCAGCCTCTCCTTCTGATTACTAGAAATCGCCTCACAGGAGGCCTATCCTGAGCTGCAACCCCTAAAGCAGCCTCAAGTTAGCTGTCTGCATGAACTTCCAACCATCACCTACCTGGAACCCGCTTATCTGTGATGCTCCACCCACTTGATGGGACGCTGGCTAAGTACCAATTATATACCAGCATCTCTGTTTTAATATGCATTCTCCCTAATCCTCAACCCAAGGCTGCACGGTTGATATTACTCTTTCATGTGGAGGTAGAGAACACAAGAGTTAGAGAGTTCAGTCACTTTCCCAAGATCACACAACACAGCCAGTTAGTAAACCTCCTATCTTAACTGTCTGACCTGAGAACCCACAGTCCTTCCAGGACACCAAGTGCCATTTCTCTTCCATGCTGGTGCATCCCATGTCCCTTCCTGTCCCACTCTGCTAATGTTTCCCGGGGAATGGAGCTGGCTCTTCTCACATCCTCTCAGCCTGGTGTTGTACCAAGCCACCTGAGTCTTCTCCAACAAGGTCTATAGCTAGATCAGTCCCCCACTCCCACAACCCTGGGTTTCTGTCCCAACCTGCACATGAATTCAGTCTGGTGGATCCCACCTGCTCCTCCAACCGTTTCCAATTTGCAGCATCAAGTAATGACAGCACATAAGAACACGTAAGTCACACATAAGTTTCATGAGAGTTATGATGGATCAGAGAAAGGGAGTAAGAAATGGGAGAGGAGGAGGAAAAAATGAAAATGGGCAAGAAAAAAAGTAAAACAGAAGAGAGAGAGAAGAAAGAAGATGTGCTCAGTGAAACAACAGATGTCAAGTAAGGACGCTGTGGGGCTGCTCAGTGGGGAGGGACGAGATCCATGGTCTTAGTTAAGCCAAAGCAAACTGTTCCTAGTCTGAAAAGAAAGTGTATGATATCTATATTGCACAGCATGGAAGCAATGTTTGTTCTCTGGATATGTGATCAAAAAAAGTGGCAGCTATAAAGGACATTTTGGGGACAAGTGGAGAAATTTGAACATGGATACGTTAGGTAAGGCCAGAGTATCACAAAATTTTTTAAGCATTATAACTTTCATTGAGGTTATTGGGGAAGATTTCTCTGTTCTTCAAAATTTCCTGCTGAAGTATTCAGACATGAAATATCATAACGTGTCAGCTTTCAAAGGGTCATCAAGAAATAAAGGAAGAACCCTACATGCATTCAGAATGACAGAAAGATGAGCTAATATAACAAAAGATTAGCAATGGGTGGATGTAAAGGATATATGTCTTCAATGGACTATTTTATGACTTTTCTCAGATTTGAAATGTTTCAAAGTAAAAAGCTGAAAGAAAAAATTACAAGTTAGCCCCAAAGAAGCCAGTGCTTCCCCAGAGCTCAAAGTATTTTCATTTGCCCAATCAGTTCCTTCTCCTGACCGTGAAGGCACTGTTACGGGTGCTGTAGGCTACCGCCCAAGGGACAAGCTACTCACCTGCTTCAAGCCTCAGTCTCTTCATCTATAAAATGGGGCCCAAAATGGTACTTACCTCAAAGGTTTGATTGTGCATAAAATGATTCATAGAAGTTACTATTTACTAAACAAGAACAGAATATATACTAGAATCCCCACTTAAATCGCCCACATATAATCCTGAAGAAGAAAGTGACTTTTGTTCTAGAAAATTCTTTTTCTGTCTTCTCCTAAATAAAAAATAGAGAAGAAATTTCAGAAAGAGAATTCGTGCCCAAAACCACAGAAACTGGAACTGATCCATACATCTTGTCTTTTAAGGGGAGAGCAGCTTCTTATAAACTGTTTCTTAACTTGACATTCAGAGTGAAGCACTTTCAATGAAGAAATGGCAACTATAAGAAAGAAAAATGAGCCTCCCTCTCAAAGAGGACAGTTGTGCAATGAGGGGCAGGGACTAGGTAGGAAACCCAGAGTCTTCAAAACAGATTCCTTCTTTGGCAGGAGACACTCAGGCCAAGGGTCTGGGGAGGGCCTCTGCCCTCCCCGCAGTAAGTCTGGAGGCCTGGGGAGCAGCCCAGACGAGCACATTCCACAGGGCTGGAGGGTGGGCGAGGGGCCAGCAGCCAGCCGTTAAACACCACTTCTGTGTCCTCTAGCAAGAAAGAATGTCTGGAACCAACAGCATGTGCCTTGTTCTAAGAACAGCTTTCTCCTGCAGCTACTCCTCCAGTGTGCACAGAACCGTTAACACAGCCGACACGCGCCTATCCCAGTCCCCTTGTGCCTGTGGGCCTCCGTGTGAGGGCCGAGAATACCCACGTTGGCTCCAAAGCCCGCAGGATGGCATGCTTCCAACTTCAGAGGAACCCAGTCCCTAGATTAGGTCAATGCGAATTCTGAGAGCTAGACTCAAATTTAAAAGAAAACAATGAAATCTACAGAATTTACATCTACAGCTGAAAGCTGTCCACTCACAGTTTGAGTGGCATTAAAAAAAAAAAAGAAAAAAGAAAAAAAAATTGTGGAGGGCAGGTAAGTGGCTATGTAGGACGTAAGGGGAGCTACAGGCACCGCAGGACTCGCGGTGTGACAGCACTGTGATGCATCGGTGTGGATCCTCACTGTCCTGCCCCTCGATGCTTTTCACGTTGCACACATGTTCTTACCTTCATCCCGGACCTCTCTGGAGAGTCACAGAAAGCCACAGAATGTTCCTAATGGGTAATCTGACTCTTTTCACATTATTAAAATAATAATTAAATTAATAATTTAAAAGTAAGCCAACCTATTTGAAATAAAAAAAACAGAAAATCGAAAATTATAATTGAAGATGAGTTAAGAAACTACAAAATGTACTCACAATCACTAATGCTCAGCTGCTAAAAAGTGATAGATGAATACTGAAATAGGAAAAATGCCTGTCACTGAATATAAAGGAGTACAACATAATAGTTACGTGAAGATTATAAATCACAACTATGTCCAAGAAAGACTCGTGGAAAAATGTCTGCCTACCCACGCAACAGAAATTAATAGCAGCTGAGAGAAGCGCGTAATGAGTTCTTGAGAAATGTATTTTTTTTTCAGTGTTGTAATGAGGTAATACTATTTTTGTGATGAGCAATAATAACACTATTATTTCTTGATAAGAAACAAGAAACAATGAACCTAGAAAAAGAATAGATTTTTTTAAATTTGAATTCTATACACATCTAAGGGAACTAAACACCAAGGAGTGTATAAAATTCGTGGATAAATACATTGTGGATCAACACAGGAAACAAGTACCCAGATGGACACCCTGGTAACGGAATCCTCCTGTCTGTTTTGGGGAAACCACAAAATGGGGAGGAAGTTTCAGGGACCCTCTGAAAATATTTATACATGGCAAAAAACTTTTTCTTTCTCCACACCATAAAATTAAAGAACTAAGCTAGTATGAAAAAGTAAAAGGGT
>PVHX01022465.1:0-27629 GCA_004024805.1 Geosciurus inauris | reverse complement strand
GCACATAAATACAGCTATCTCATACTAGACAAAGGTGCCAAAAACATACATTGGAGAAAAGATAGCCTTTTCAACAAATGGTGCTGGGAAAACTGGAAATCCATATGCAGTAAAATGAAACTAAACCCCTATCTCTCACCATACACAAAACTCAACTCAAAGTGGATCAAAGACCTAGGAATTAGACCAGAGACCCTGCGGCTAATTGAGGAGAAAGTAGGTCCAAATCTTCATCACGTGGGATTAGGCCCCGAATTCCTTAACAAGACACTTATAGCACAAGACATAAAAGCAAGAATCAATAAGTGGGATGGACTTAAACTAAAAAGCTTCTTCTCAGCAAGAGAAACTATCAATGAAGTGAACAGAGAGCCTACATTCTGGGAGCAAATCTTTGCCACACGCATATCAGATAGAGCTCTGATCTCCAGGATATATAAAGAGCTCAAAAAACTTAACCCCAAAAAAACAAATAATCCAATCAATAAATGGGCTAAGGAGCTGAATAGAAACCTCTCAGAAGATGATGTACAATCAATAAACATATATATGAAGAAATGTTCAACATCTCTAGCCATTAGAGAAATGCCAATCAAAACTACCCTCAGATTTCATCTCACCCCAGTCAGAATGGCAGCTATCCAAAATACCAACAACAATAAGTGCTGGCGAGGATGTGGAGAAAAAGGTACACTTAAACATTGCTGGTGGGATTGCAAATTGGTGCAACCAATCTGGAAAGCAGTATGGAGACTGCTTAAAAACCTCGGAATGGAACCACCATTTGACCCAGCTATCCCACTCTTTGGCCTATACCCTAAAGACTTAAAAACAGCACACTACAGTAAAGCAGCCACTTCAATGTTTATAGCAGCAGAATTCACAATTTCAAAACTGTGGAAGCAACCCAGATGTCCTTCAATAGATGAATGGATAAAGAAACTGTGGTACATATACACAATGGAATATTATTCAGCAATAAAAGAGAATAAAATTATGGCATTTGCAGGCAAATGGATGGAATTGGAAAGCATTATGCTAAGTGAAGTAAGCCAATCCCATAAAACCAAATGCCGAATGGTCTCTCTGATTAGTGGATGCTGATGAATAAGGGAGGTGGGAATGGGAAACATAAGAGAAATAGAGAAACAGTGGACATGACATGGGGGAGGCGGGGGGCAGGAAAGGGGAATGGGTATAGGAAAGATGGTTGATAAAAAAAATATATAAATATATATACAGATACTGTTCATTGAAAGTGGATATAAAAGTGTTTAATATGAAGAATTTAATCTGCTTATAATTTTGTGCAAAGTTAGAAAAATTATGATTGTAACAATTTTTTTGTATTTGCCTCAACAAATGTTTTCAGTGAACAGTGTGTACAGCTTCTGAAAATCTGTTTTTTCTGTTATGTTTGATAACATGTATTAAAATGCAATTTTTGAGAAAAAATTTAAAAAAAGAATAAAAATTTTGTTTTGTGAAAATACTGTTAGGGGCTGGAGTTATAGCACAGTGGTACAGCTCTTGTCTAGTACATGTGAGTCACTGGGTTCAATCCTTAGCACCACATAAAAATAAAATAAATAAAATAAAAGTATTGTGTCCACCTACAACTAAAAATATTTTTTAAAATACTGTTAGAAAATGAAAAGATAAACTACAGATTAGGAGAAGTATGCAAATCCTACATTCAACAAGGAATTTGATCTAGAATAAATATTCTCTGAGTTCAGCAAACCACCCAATTAAAAATGTACCAAAATCTCGAAAAAAACCCTTTACTTAAGAAAACATAAACATAATAACATAATAAACCAGTACCTTAAAAGATATTTAAGATATTTAACATATTAAATATTAAAGATATTTAACATCCTTATCCTTCAAGAAATGTAAATTAAAAATCACAATAACATACTACTTCTCAATTATTAGGATAAAATAGACATATCTGACACTGCCCAGTGGGTGAGGTTATATAGCAACTGATAATCTCACTCATTGTTCATGGGAGTGAAAAATAATACAGTTACTTTCTATAACAGTTGGACAGTTCTTATAAAGTTAAACATACACTTACCCTCAGATTTAGAAGTCCCACTTGTAAGATAAAAAACAGCCCTTTTGTTATTAATTTTCACATCCTTTCTCTAAAAGCCTAAGGCAGTTCCTGCTCCAGGGGGTTCCTCTGCCGAATCTTCCACCTGGGAAACAAAGCCTAACCACTCAGGTTAGCACATCAAAAGAAGACCCCTACTGCTTATCTGCCCCCAATTTTAAAGTGACCAATCCCTAGCTCGCCACGTGGTTTGTAGTGGGCTCTATAAAATCCCCCCTCGAAACCCCTCTCTCTCTTTTTCCTCTTTCCTTAGCCTGGGCGCCCACTCCCCTGAATAAAGGATTTCCTGGCTGCATGAGGTGTCCCTGTCTGGCTGGCCGATACCCTAAAACCACTCCCAAGTGTTTATACTACACAAACAAAACTTTGTTTTCATGAAAAAATGAAAAATTGTTTGTATCAGCATGATTCCTAGCAGCCAAAAGCTACCCAGAAATAACTCAGATGGATATCAAGAGATGAATGGGAAAACAAACAAAAACTGATGAACCTGTACATCAAATACTACTCAAACAAAGAAAAATGAGCTCTTGACACCCGAAAAAATTTGAATTAATGTTAGTTGCATTATACAAAGTGAACATAGCCAAACTTAAAAGGCTACATAATGTGTAATTCTATTTATGTGACATTATGGAAAATGTAAAGCTATGGAGATAGAGGATATCTCCTCTATCTTTGTTGATCAGAAGTGGGAGGTGACCAAGAGCTTGGCTTCTAGTCAGGCGCAGAAAGAGGAATATTTTTTATGGTAATGAGGCCCTTGTGACTACCCTGTGTGTATACGTGAGTGGCCTGTATGAGAACACATAGAATTGAGAAGGCTAGAAGTGAAACTAGAAGTGAAATTTACTGAATGTAAATAAAAAACAGGAAATATTTTAAAATCCATAAAAATGAATGTAACAATGCTTTATCATTTGGGATATTTTTTGAGTGATTATATTTAAACTTCCTTCCTTATGCACTACTGATCTAGGTTAGAAAAATTTTGGGAATATCTTTCTGTCTTCTGATTTATTAGAAAAAATAAAAGAGGTTTAAAGACTTTGGAATATGTTAAAATTAGAGGGGGTAGCCAGGCGCAGTGGCTCATGCCTGTAATCCCAGCACTTTGGCAGGTTGAGACAGAATTGCGAGTTCAAAGCCAGCCTCAGCAAAGGCGAGGTGCTAAGCAACTGAGACTCTGTCTCTAAATAAAACACAAAATAGGGTTGGGGATGTGGCTCAGTGGTCGAGTACCCCTGAGTTCAATCCCTGGTACCAAAAAAAAAAAAATTGGAGAGGGTGAGAAAAAAGCAAAACTAGTAATAAACAATTGATTCATAAAAGACAGCGGCAAAAAGAAAAAAAGGGGCCAGATTGGAGGATTACAGAAGGTGTATTATTGTTGTTCACTTATATTTGTGTAACACTTTATCTTATCAGCATACATACATTATTTCTTTTGATTTCCCTATAGTCCTGTAAGCCCACCTTAGTTCATTTCTGCAAAGTTGAATGCAAATCTAACTATCTAAAATTGCTAGAGAACATACTACTTTATGTGACTTTTAATGATTTCTCTTAGATTATGTATAAATACTATTTTTTTCTAAATCAGATTTGTAAAGGAGAGTATTGAAATATTTTGTTACCTGATGTAAGAGAAATTAAATGGCATCCTTTGTTAAATAAAAGCTAATTAATTGCATTCAATGTCTGTTTCCTGGTTACTAGCCTCACAGTTTCTCCCAATTATTTGGTCTCTATACAATTATGTTTTAAAATAATTTATTCATTTGTTCACCAAACAGCAACAATTGATTTTAAATTGACTAAATATACTCTAAGCATGAGCTTATGAGCTGTATTTCAAATAAGAAATCACCCTTTGAATAAGTAAGGTCTAGTTTAATTAATAAAATTGAACTAGCGTGTAGTTAATGATCTTTCTGTCACCCAAATTTAATAGCTAGAGTCACTGGGGCAAAATGTTTGTACTCATTGACATTCTATAAGTCAGTCCAGTCAGTTGAACACACATTCAAATAATTTTTATTATCTTCAAAACAATTACTGAATCAAATGTCTCTGAACAGGGATATGCAAATATTGATATTCATTTAAATACCATGAGTGATTGTTAAATTCAATAGTGAAGCATTTAATAAAAATAAAACTGATTTTAAAAATCACAGGGAAATGAATCTCTGCTGGACTGACATGAGCCAAGCAATAATACTTTACTTTTCAATAATTACCCATGGATGGAGACTAGAGGCACATTTTTTTTTTTCCTGGATAACTATGTATATTGGCTTATATATAGAACAATATCTATCTGGAAGGACTATTCTCGAAATTAAGTGTCTTTAACATAGTGCCTGGCAGAAAAGTAAGTATATAATAAATGTCAACATTATTGTTATTATTTTACTTTTATGAATATTAATATCAACCAGATGCGGTGGTGCACTCCTGTAATCCCAGCGGCTTGGGAGGCTTAGGCAGGAGGATCGTGAGTTCAAAGCCAGCCTCAGCAATGGCAAGGAGCTAAGCAACTCAGTGAGACCCTGCCTCTAAATAAAATACAAAATAGGGCTGGGGATGTGGCTCAGTGGTGGAGTACCCCCGAGTTCTATCCCTGGTATCCGCGCCCCTCCCACAAAAAATTCATATCAGCATTAACTAGACTACTAAGTAGAAAAATGAGATTAGTGCAGATAAGTAAAGGAGATAAGACAAAATAGCCAACAACTGGATGTTACTGAAATACGCCATTTTGAGATAGAGATAAGAAGTTTATGTTCTAACAGACAGTTTTCCAAGTAGGCCTGAAGCGAATGACTGATTTAAACTGAAATCTGGGCAAAGGAACCACAAATTAGGAAGTAAAAAGGCATTAAAATGAAAGATAGTCCAAAATTGGGTGTTAGATTTAGTTTGGAAGCCTAATTGGCCTGAGGTCAAGAGGCAGAAAAAGTAAGAGAAGCCAGGAAGTCTACACATAAATTCACGTAAATAGTGTCCATTTGAAAAAGCTGTATTTAAAGTAGTTATATGATTGAGGGCCCAGTCAGGAGACAGAAAACACACAAGTAATTTGACCAGGCAGATATTAATATGAATTATCAACTCATAAAGTTTCTCCACAGTAGTTAGTTGTATAGCAGCATGTGTGCCAACAAGCCAGTTCCATCGCTCTCCAGCTAGTGTTCCAGGCTTTTTTACAAAAGCCTTGCTACTGCCCATGAAGAGAAGGAATGAAGAAATTCTTAAAAAGACCCTAGAGCTGGGCACAGTGGCACACGCCTGTAATCACAGCAGCTCAGGAGGCTGATCACGATTCAAAGCCAGCCTCAGTAACAGCAAGGCACTTAGCAACTCAGTGAGACCCTCTCTCTAAATAAAATACAAAATAGGGCTAGGGATGTGGCTCAGTGGTTGACTGCCCCTGAGTTCAATCCCTGGTACCTCAAAAAATAAAAATTAAAAAAAAAAAACAACACCCTAGAGCTGAAAGAGAGCAAAAAGAAAGGGTCAGATCCAGGAAGAGAGTCTCCTCCCCAAAGCTGAGTTTCAGACATAGTAAGCAAGGGTGTGGAGCCATAGAGTGGTGGAGAAGTTGGCTAGGTTGCCCTAGGTTAGACCAGGTCCACAGGCTGCAGCAAAAATGGAGAAGAGGAATTGGGGAGCATGAAATCTTTTGTGATCAACAACCAGTCAATATAAGAGAACATGATTCTATAGACTGGGCCTAAGGAAGTTGGAAGTCTTTTTCTGGAATGATTGAGTATATCCTGGGGGAAGGAATTGCTGGTGTCCCTCTACAAATGCCTTTGTGTCATCCATCCAAGAGAAATGATACTGGGTCTAGCTCCAGTATCATAAGGCAGAGCAAGGAAGAGTGTATTAGGAGTTCAGAGATGAGACATTGAAAACTACTCAGTAGAAATAGCTAATGTTATTAAAATTTATTTTGTGCCAGATACCTAAGCTTATTTAATTTTTCTAATAGCCATGTGATTTAAAAACAAAGACCACGAGGAACACTCCTAGAGTAAAAAATATTTAGATCCATTAGTTGTGGAAGAAAAAAACACATACTCTAAGGAACTGGAGCATCTCACAAGAAAGGACTGTCATCAAAGGGCACTTTAAAAGTTTGGGGCTAACAGTCACTCTGGACATAGTCTTGGTAATTATGATCAGAATTTATAAGTCACACAAATCAAAGCGTCAATAGACTTATTTTTAGAACATTAATCCTTGTCAGTTATGGTTAGATCTTTTTGGCTGTGGTCTTATCTAAAACACAGCCATCAATTAGCAGTTTTTAAAGAGTTTCACAGTACTATCTAGTTGTGAATGTGATACAATTGATTTGTTTGTTAAATCCTAGTATAGTTTTGCAAGTTGTGATTTCTCTTTTACTCTGTACAAAATGAATTTTAGTGAGCTTTCTTATCACTGTGATCAAAGGACCTGACAGGAATGATTAGAGGAATAAAAGTCTATTTGGCTGATAATTTCAGAGGTCCCAGTTCATTGGTGGCTGACTCTATAGCTCTGGGCATGAGATGCAGCTGAACATCCTGGTGTAAGGATGTGGCAGAGGAAAGCAGCTCAGGACATGCCAATAAGGAAGAAGAGAGTGTCATTCATCAGAGACAAAATATATACCCCCGTGACCAACCTCCTCCAGCCACACCCTACCTACCTGCCTACAATTACCACCCAGTTTTTACATGTCAATGGATTAAGCCATGATTAACTTATACCTCTCATAACTTTATCACTTTGCCTCTGACCATTTTTGCATTGGCTCACACATGAACTTTTGGGGGACACTACATATCTAAACCATAACATCACAGTAAGAACATTATTAGAAAAGTTGGTAATGATTTAGTTACAAACTTAGAACGTCTGCTGAAAGAGTCTTGAAGACTGCTTAGTTTCCCTGAAAGTTGGCAACCATTGTCTCTTGTAACCACAATACCAGTCTTTGCCAATAAACAATGAAAGGAAAAGGAAAGGTTTATACTGGAAATAAAGGAAAAGTTTATACTTGATGTGACCTTTTACATTTTGAGAATCAAATAATTGGATTTACATTAAGAGGTAAAATTGGATATGTGTCAAAAAAGCCTTCCATTCCCTTAATTAGTGTTGTTTTTTATCATTATCATTATCATTATTATTATTATTATTATTATTATTATTATTATTATTATTGGTTCTGGAGAATAGATCCAGGCTTTTATACAATTAAGCATATGCCTTACCCCTAAGTGACACCCTCAGCCCCTTTTCTTATATTATATTAAAACTCATTCTTGGGGTAGCTTTTTCTTTCTCTGACAATAGATGTTTAAAATTAAATGCCTTGATTTAAGGTGACAGCATTTGATATCACTCTATCTTTATATTTTTTAAGTAAAGATTTAGATTAACTCTGTTGTAATTTTTCATTTAATATCAATAAAATGTCTTTTTCATTGATCTTCTATTGAGAATGAGCTCAGATTAATTCTGCAGTTCTCACTAGATTTATAGCTGGAAAGGAAAGTCTGGATTGAATTTATTTAAATTTGCACTATTTGAAACTGAATCTCCTGCAAGTTTTTACTAAAAACAGCTTGTCTGACAGGGAAATATGTACAGTGCATATTAGAGGTTTTATGAAATTTTAATTCCTTTTTAGTGCTTTTTATGTCACAGAAATATATTGAAGTAGAGAAAATTTATCATCCACTTTTGCACACTTAATGACTAAAAGAAATAAAGGTAGTTTCAATTCATGAAGTATATATTTTGCATGATAATCAGCTCCATTGCTTAAGCCCATATATCAGTGGATGATCTAGAATTATGTTAATATGGAGAATTGCTCAGTAGGTACACAGTGGATAGGAAAGTTCCCATACTGCATTTATGGAGGTGGCAATAGTATCATTTATTTACATATCCAGTGTGAATATGAATGTAATAGAAGTGAAATGGCCACTGAGACTGTTCCACCATGTAGATATCCTAGAGTATGCAGCATAAGTCACCTATATATTTTCAAATGCTCTGTACATATTTGCAAAATAAAGTACTGCACATTTTGTTTTAGAGTAAGATACTAACCATGTGTGAAGCATACTGTATTTGGAACTGGGGTTAAATGGATGAGTCAGACATAACATGTGATTAGACATGGATCTTGGTACACTGCAGCAAAGAAATTCATAAATATGTCATTTTATTTCACTCTAATGATAGTGATAACAAAGGAAGTAGTGTGACACAGATGCAAAACTATGGAAGTGGATAAATGGGAAAATCTAAACCCTTAGGCTTGGAGGATGAATAGCATATACCACATAAGGAGTGGACATGCTCTTACTATCACAAAGGCTCTGGTACTTTGGACAGTCTTGGTATTTGATACTAGTGGGCAACATAGCACAAATACAAAATGGCAGGAGTTAATGCTATAGTTTAGCTCTGGAATGTTCCCAAAGCCCTATGTTTTAAACATTTGGTCATCACCTTGATTTCTAAAAGGAATCCTTTAAGAGGTGAGGCCTAATGAAAGTTTTGGTGGGGTGTTCTTTGCTTCCTGGCCACCATGTAGTAAATATCTTACTCTACCACACACTCACCTCCATAATGTGCTAACTCATCAGAGGTCCAATCATAAGGGGTCTACTCAAACATGGACTGAAACCTCTAACACTGTGAACCAAAATAAACCTTTCATTAATATAAGCTTATTATTTCAGGTACTTTGTTATAGTAATGGAAAACCAACATAGATGAGATTTGGAAAGGAAAGAGGTGACTAGATTGTGGAGCAACTGGAAACAATGACTTGAAGATTTGAAATTTGGACTTTTAGACTGTGATCTATGGTCACTTTGTCTACACAATGAAGGTTGGAAAAACAAGGTAATAATATACAGTCTAGTCAAGGTATCATTGTGGACTAAATTAGAACAGTCATGTTTGAAAAGGAGGGTACATGAAGTTAAGAAATGATTGCCGTTTTTTTCCCTTCTGATAAAGGAGAAGAAGTGAAAGCAGCAGACATTGAGGAAGTCTCCACAATTTTTCTTTCTATAATTATGTGGAAGATGAAATCAGCAGAGAAAGAGTCACACTTCCCCAGCTCTTAACTTCAAATCTTAAAATCAAGCCTGAGACATTGTTTTACTCTAATGAATTTGAACCTTGTGCCAAAACTCTATAAAGGATACAAAGAGTAGAAATGGAACAAATCATGATGAACATCAATAATTATTCACTGGACTCAATTTTATTTCTTTTAGTCACAAAATGTTCGAGCATAAATTATAATATTTTCCTACATCAAGACACATCTCTGATCAATAAGCTAACTGCAGGAATATCTTATTGATACATGTGTATGCTCAGTGCAATAATTAATCTTTATAAAGTCATCATAATTGGCACATCACTTTTACATTTGTTGACTATTGTCACCTTCAAAATAATGCTCCAAGTTAAATGTCCTGACATCTCTCTGTGACAGTGCAGAAGGACTGGGTCCCACTTCTTTGAATACCCATTCTGGAATTTATTTTCCCTTCGTAATCTGTCATGTTCACATTTGAGGAAGCAGCACTCAGAATTCCAGCCAAAGTTCTTCCTTTTATATGTTTTCTCACAAAACACCAGGGCTATAAATCTTAGGGTGATCCGTTTGGCTTTTTTCGGTTCTGCATTATTTGTTGTTTATAACTCTCAATTCTGTGAGGCTGAGCAACATGCCTTTGCACTTGATTAACTAGCTATGCCTCAGAAATAATAGTGTAAGCTTCTGGGTGTCTGTGCAGGGCTGTGGAGAGATCTCCAAAAGTCTCTGAAGAAGCGGGGGGAAACAGGCGCTGATATTTTAGTGAGTGTATTTTAAGGGCTATTTAACATTAAGCTACTGCTCTGAAGATTATGAATAATAAGTAGATTACTCATTTTGCAAAAATAAGTCTATAATTCTATAAAACTGGCTGAGTTAATGCACTAGAAACCTATTAAGCCAAAATCCTCATTGCAGCAAAATGTTGTTATTTCAATGAACAATTCATATAATTACTGTTTTTAGATGTCTTCCCTCATCCCTCTTGGTATAGACATTTTAGATCAGCCTGAAAGAAAAGGTCTCATTTATGTTTTCCAGGCATTGATAATTGATTAACTGAAGAGAGTAGAAGGCAGAGAGAAGAGTGACAAAACTGAATACAATTAAATAATCCTTAGACTGTCTCTGAATGTCTTAGATTCTTTGATCCAAGGAAAATCACTTCTGAGCTTTAGCTTCCTTAGGCTAATTTAGCAAAGTCTTTGCACATTTTTTTCTTGCTTGTTTTATTTATTCATTTAGGTTTCTATAAAGAAATGTCAAAAGCATAATTCAGGGTACTAAATAGCACAATTGGACTTATAAACAAAGTAAAAAGGATAGCTGGTTAGTCCTAACTGGTAGGAAATGGGCCTCAAGGGAGATTTGGCACAGAAGTGACATCCAAGCAGGAATTAAAAAGGCAAGTTCTGGGTGTGAGTGTAGACCAGGATGAAGGAACAATGTATACAATGTACGTGTCTTTGGCAATGATAAACTGAGAAAGGGACTGCCCGCCCAACTTGCTAACATTTGAAGAGTAGCAGTGACCACTTTGTCCATTGCCATTTATTCAGTAGGCCCTCATCCCTGCACCTGCTCTGCAGTCTCAGTCTGGGTGGTAGCTATGTTTTATTCCATCGCTGAGCTCTCCTTTTTTGCAGCTGGTTTTGTAGTAGTGTGAGAGAAGTGTTCTGATACCTGTTCTCCATCTCTTTTTGGACTTTGGTAGTGGCTCATACCTCTACCTATAACCTCCCTCTTGCCAGGGTCTCCAGCTGCCTCTTTCCAGAGCCACATCTCTGGGAACATCCCTTCCTCCCCTTGTCTCCTCAGGTCTGGGAGTGAAAGGTTGCTAGCCTTCAAGGTCTTCTATCTCTTCTTGATTCTCTTAACCTCACTCCATCAGCAAAATTGTCACTTCGTTAGGCTTTCTTCAGTCTATCTTTTGATTGTGCCATCTGTTTCCTTCCAAGATGTTTCCAGGATACAACTTTTTTTCTAGGCTTCACACTGTAACAGATTTTCCTCATACAAAACTAATTTTGTGCTTGAATGAGTCACTGAAACCATCTGACGACCCTACAAAATAGACTATGAATTATGTTGGTTTTCAAAGTAGCTTCATTAAGAATGTGATAGAATAAGTCAATGTCTCATCTCTGTGTAGGGTTAACAACTTTATAAATTTATAGAGACCTTCCAAAGGTCTATTGAGTGTGGATGCTCCACCCTGCCTAGCATGGATTCATATATATGCAGTTATGAAAAAAAAAGCCACGTGAATTTCAGAAACACAAGATCTACTCTTTAAAAATGCTTCTGCCATATTGTTAGAAGAATAATGCCATATTTGCAGTATCATATATTCTCCCTTTCTGTGTCCATAATTTCATATCTATCATTATCTCTTGTTCCAATTGTCATCAATGACTACCAGGTACTGGGGGCCTGCTCTCTCTTTGCAGAACTCACCAGCAATGCTGCTTCCCCAGCTCTTCAGACTTCAATAGCTGCCCAACAACTGCAGAACAAAGTAGAAGGTAATCAGAATGGTCAACAAGGCATCCTGTGATCTGCCCCCTGCCTTTCCTTGAAGAGCTTGTACTTGCAATTTTTCCTGAAGAATCATACTCTCCCATAATCAGTCTTCCCTGAACATCCCCCTTTAAGTCTCTCTCATGTCTGAATCAATCTTCTGCCTTCATCAGCCAGAGTAAAGTTTGATCACTCTTTAAGTCACAGCTGAAGCAGTCATATGAGAAGACTCTCCTGACATTTTTATTTCCATACACCTTCTGTTTGCTTTAGACAATTTACTCAGACCTCCATTGCAGAACATGCCAGATTACATATGATTCTTTTCCATCTGCTTTATTCTTTCATCCTTTATTTTCTAGTGTTAATTGTAATGTCTGGCATACAAGTGTATTGAAATTGACTGTAAGAAACACCAATGGGCCTATGATTCAGTTTGGATTGTGCACAGAAAATCCATTATTGTGTGAACCCCTCTAACCTTCCATATACTATAATCAAGTCCACATCCATTGTCCTGACATCTGCCAAATCTACGTAAGCATTTACATAGAAAAATGCTCTTAGAACCTTATCATTTGATGGCAAATAATGGTTGACTAAATTTCAAATAAGGTCATCAAGCCAGTAAAGGATAACATGAACAGATTCAGTCAAAAAAAGATTAATTTCTTTCTGAAAAGAGCTTTTCTGTTTCTTTATGTCAGGATAATTTTCTCATATTACCAATAATACAGCGAAGCAATGGAGAAATTAATTTAGATCAGTTTTCTCCTGATTTTAAACAAAAATGTAACATAAGCTCTTTGAATTTATTCAACTGTAGCATAATCCAATAGTTCTGGTAAGACTCAATTATATAATGGCTTAATTGAAAGTAAATTAAATAAGTTTATGTCTAAATTCTGTCACACAAAATGAGACTTAACATTACTGTAGGAATCAGATATTTCAATTCTGATATGACTTTAAACATGGTAGTACTTGGGCTGAGAATGTAGCTCAGTGGTAGAGCACTTTGCCCAGCATGCAGGAGGTCCTCAGTTCAATACTAAAGACTGAAACATACAAACAAAGAATCCATGGTGGTAATCGATTTTCAGAACGATCAGTAAGAATTTCACAACTATTAAGAAGTCACCTTTTGTTGATTTTGCACAAAATTAAATAAAATTCCACTTTATGCCCAGGTGGTCAAAGTAAAGAGAGAGGAAGAATCTAAAAAAACAGATTTAAGCTTTGTTAAATATTTTTAAAAATACCTTCCATAGTAGTTGCAAGAATGGATTTTCCTCCTCATCTTACTCCTAGTAACCAAGAATAGGCTAATGAAGCTGAGCACATGCATTTTATCATTTTCCAAGTTAGTTAGGTATTTATAGAAAAAAGCTGTTTTGTAATTTTACTTTCATACCCTTCCTGTATTCTCATGGATATGTATTATTGGACAATATACTTTTAAAGAATTTATACTTCATAGCCTAATCTACAAAGGATTTGAGGAATGTTTTAAAGTGAAACACACATAAATCAGAACAACTAAAATTTAAAGGCAAATAAAAAACCAATTAGGAAAAAGATAAAGGAACATGAAATGGTTTTCTAGGATGATTTAGTTACATCCTTCAAGCACTACCTTTGCCCTATGGTTCACTATCAAAAGCAGAGAGGAAATAGACATTAAATTACAGGATTCTAATTTTTTTGTCTCCCCTTAGAGAATATTTCTTGGCTCAGTTGAAGAGTCCTTAGCAGTGGTGACAGTGGTGACATTGAGGAGGTGTCGTCCACTCTACAGGGCAGTACCCACTGTATGAATTCCAGTTTGAAAGAGGTAGAGACATTTCCAAACATCTCTCTCTATAAGGTGAGGTGATTGCATTCTAGTATAATACAGAAAATACCAAACATGACAGAGTTGTATCTATTTTATTCTAAGCATGCTTCTTTATGATGATTTAAATTAAAACACATATGTTCCATGCTGTAAGCTCCATTATCTATTGAAAGTAAAGACCTGGTTCCTGAATCTCATCTGGGTCATATATACTGCTCCCAGTAAGTTTTGCTGGTGAAGTACATTTCTCAGGGCTGCAATCTGTCAGCTGCTCAGTAGAAACTGCCATCAATGCCATCTGCTTAAGAGAAATGATGCTACCCACCCTTGGCTGGGTGCACTATGGCCACATATAATTCAAACTGGGAATAATCACTGAGATAGCTGCTCTTGATGAGTGGAAAGACCCCCTTCCTCTAAATGCCATTCCCAGAAGCTGAAGGAACTCCAACATCTTCCTTAAACATCTCTTAGATGTTAATTTTGCTCTGGGTTAGATTCAAATCCTGTCTCTGGTACTTGCTTTAATTGTGACCTTTGGTAAATTAATCTGTCTTTGTTTTAACACTTGAAAAATGTGGTGCTCTCTTCCTAATTGTTTGTCATCAGAAATAGATGTGCTGTAGGCCACAAAACACCAGGGTGGTGTCTGTTGTCAGTTCCTGTTTGCTTTCCTCCTTGCCATACCCTGGGGTTTAAATTTCACGATATGAGGTACCTTGTGTCATGAACTAACTCATTATTGACTCCATTCAAATAACTGCAATTTCTGTTGTAGTGCTTTGGACTCTGTTGCTTTCATTGTCAATTTTGACTGTCAGTTTTCATTTGTATTCTCCTATTGATCAGTTTTATATTGGCAGGTTTTTTATTATCAATGTTCCTTTAAAACTGGATATTATTATAATTATTAATGTGTTATTTGCACCAGCTTCTTTTTGTTTGGAGAAATGGCCTAGGAAAGCACATCCTTTGCATCTCAATAGTGCTTCAGTTTTGGTAATAAACCCAATTCTTCAGTTAAATAAACTCAATTTGGGAGATTGACATTGCTTCTCTTTGGTATATATATTTACCCTGAAGTCATCTTCTTTCAAAAAATTAGGAAAGCAAATATTATTTGTAGTAAAATCATAGTAGATAGTAGTGGAAATTAATTCTTCCATGTTTTCAACATGCCCATCCATCATCACCCAGCATGGGTTGGGTGATGACCAGAAACCAGCAAATAGGTTTTTCAAGGTGCCTCATGTGACAGTACTCTTGACAAATGAAAAAGTGTTATTAAAATTTTATGATTATTTCCCAAACTATAATTACCATCTGTTACTTTAGTTCCTGAGAAAGCAAATATCAAAGATAAACTTTGAAAAGTTGTGATCTTCTGTTATACTCTTTTCAAAATGAGAATCATATTATATCTGAGTGGATCTGAGTTGAGGGGAATCTTTTGTCAGAATAACATTTGTTCATTTCCACTAATGGAATTGTTTTAAATAAGTGTATTATATGAAATCTTGTAAAAATCTCTTCTAGTAAGACAAAAAGGAAGCCTTATTTAAAGACCAGCTCTATTAACCGTCACTAAGGCTTTTTGTTACATAGACATCTCCCTACCCCAGGCCATGATAAATGCTGCTTTAATATCCTGTGGCAGTCAAAGGGGTCCTTGTATTTTGGACCATAATTTACATGCTCATACCATCTTGATGTATAGGGCAGCTGAGCTGCTGATGCTTAGTTATACACAGAAAAAGGAATAAACTGATCATTGGGATTTCTGAAGGTCCTTCCTACTGCATGTTTAGCTACAGCATTAGTAAGAAGAGTGCTTTTATTCTTATTTTCCAAAGGCTAGGTTATGATTTAAACTTATATAAATATTTGCATTTAGTTATAATTTATTAAGAACAGAATAAGCCAGGCATGGTTGTGCACACCTGTACTCCCAGCAGCTTGGGAGGCTGAGGCAGGAGGATGGCAAGTTCAAAGCCAATCTCAGCAATGGCAAGGCACTAAGTAACTCAGTGAGACCCTGTCTCTAAATAAAATACAAAATAGGGCTGGGGATGTGGCTCAATGGTTGAGTGTCTCTGAGTTCAATCTCTAGTACCCCCCCCAAAAAAAACCCAAAACTATTTACATTCATTTTAATTCCATCTTTACAATAGTGATATGAACATTAAGATACAATTAATATCACAGGATCAAATATCTATAGTTTATGATTAGCAATTTTGATTTAAATGGTAAGGGGAAAGCAGTCATTATTTACTTAGATGAAATGGAATTATCAATGATTAGTATTAGGATATTAACTTGTAAGCATTTTTTGATATTCTAGATATTTATTTATAAACTCAGTCAATCTTCTATTCAGACATGTTTTGTTCCAATATTGACTATCAAGGCTCAATGCATAGTGAAGTCTGGATAAGATTTAATATTATATATCTGAGGGATGCAGTGTTTGGTACAGAAAGACAGCACATGGTCTATTGTAAGAGAAAAGTGATGCATTTTAGAGTTAGATGCAAAGTAGAAAGTGGTACTGAGACATGACAGAAGTTTCAAACCTTACACCAGAGTCAGGAAAACTTACCAGAAGAGATGATTGATCTGAGAATTGATTAAGAAAAATATGAGCCACATGAACAAGCCAATTAAGACTTTAGGTCTATCAAGAAGAAGAGGGTCAGAAGATCCAGGACTGATTCTATCTGAAATGGGAGAAAACTAGAGTAGTTACGTAATTTGTTACCATAAGGGCACTGACAAGAATCTGAAATAATTTTTAGGTACTTGATTGTCTCATATTTCTTTCTAGGGCAAATTAGTTGTGGGTTGTATTAGTCAGGGTTCCTTAGAGGACAGGAATCAACAGGAAATATGATTATAAAAAGGAGATTTATTAGATTGGCTTACACAACCAGAAGCTGGCAGTCCACTGTGGCCTTCTGTAGGCTGGAAAGCCGGAGGAACCAATAGCTGCACAATCCAAGATGATTATGCCTCACAACAAGAGAGATCAATGATTCTATCCCAGCCTGAGATAGGGCTTCTGGAAACTCCCTGGAGAATCACTGGCAGAGTCCACTTTGGTAGAGTGAAGGAGCAAGAGTCTGATATCCCCAGGTAATCACAGCATCAATCAAGAACCCATTCAAGAAGAATCAAGCTTGCATTTGCTTTCTTGTTCTTCCAGCTTTTATTCCATTCAAGCCTACAGCCTATAGGATAGTGCTGCCCAGCTTAGGGAGAGTCTCCACTTCAAATTGCTATCTCACATGCCAATCATTCTTAGACACACCCTATTGACACACCCAGAAGTCTCTTCACCATATCTTAATCCAATCAAGCTGACAATTCAAATTAACTGTTATATGGGTTACATAGTAAGGTGGGTAATATATCCAGGTTGTTGTCTGATATCTTGGAAACAGACTTTTTTAGGTTTATATTTTGTGAACACTCTCACAAACAGATGTTGAAAATAATGTTTTACCAATTTTCTGGTCACTCAGTCCAATCAAGTTGACACATAAAATTAACCATCACAAGAGCTAAACTAAAGAGAGAAGGAATTGCTATGCCTTAAAAGGTGTATGTGTGTGTGTGTGTGTGTGTGTGTGTTAATTACCATTTTACTGCAGCCCTGAAGACTGGCTGTCTAGAACTTTTCTCAGAGTGAGTGGATCAATTGGAAGCAAGGAGGAAATGCTCTGTATGGGTTGCCATTCATAAGCAGTGTTCACCTCTGAATCCCCAATGTGTTGGCATTGTTCATTTGCTTAAGAGGATAATTTTTGAAAGACAATGACTTTATGTTTGGCAATTAGAGATTGGCTGGGGCTAGTGTGGAGCCAGGGGAAGTTTCATAGGCATATATCCTGACTGTCTCAGGTTCAAGACACAAACAGGGTAAGTGTGATCTGGCAAGATAGTGAGTAGGACTTGGGTTATAAATAGGGTGAAAATAATTTGTACAATAAAAGTGCTAAATGCAACCATGACCTACTCAGTCAGAATTTCTAGGCCCAATATTAGATATTTTCTACATTGATGGAATTCCAAAGATACTAGAATGTGGATCGAAATTTGGAAATTACTAAGGTCCAGAAGCAGCATTTAGGAATATTGAATGAAATAATTAGTTTACTAGGGAAGGGCAAGAAGAGTAGTTGTAGCCAGAGCAGCACCAGGGTCTGAATGTGTGTCCCCAAGTTCATGTGTTGAAAACTTATTACCCAATGCAACAGTCTTAAGTGGAACTTTTAAGAGCTCAATTGGGTCATATGGGCTCTGCCCTCAGAAATGGATGAATGCCATTATCATGGGAGTGGTTTCTTGATAAAAGAGTAAGTTAAGCCCCTTTCCCCCTCACCCCTCATAGTTTCTTTTCCTTCTTACTCTCTACCTTGCCATGTGCCTGCACCTTGATGTTGGTAATCTTAGACTCTAAATCTGTAAAAAATAAATTCCTTTTCTTTATAAATATCCCAGTCAATGGTATTGTATGATAGCAACAAACTGTACTAGGACAAACAGCAACAGCAGAATCACCAAAGGTAGCCCAAGCAGAGACTAGTGTGATAATGGCAAGAGTACTATCTAATCTCAGGCAAGAAGTGCTAAGTGGGCTAATAGGGAAGAAAAGTGAGAAGTGAGGGGCTGCCTAAAATACACTGAGTAATCATTAAATGTTGAGCAAGAGACTGGGCTATTTTGATTGTTTCAATGATGAATCATTGGTCTCTGTGATTCCCTTACTGAATAGTTAGAATTTATTAAAGTATTACACTAGAGTGGAATAGATATGATGAAAGAAAAACATAATCACACAAGATTTGTCATTGCAGAATATTTGTTTGCCTCCCCCAAATTTTCATCTGGCTCTACCAAGGAAGGAGCAGCAGAAATGTGGACAAATGTGGTATCTGGTGGCATTGGTGCATTTTGTTCACAGTCTATAAGGTTGCAATCACCACTCTGCAGCCTCCTTGGGTGGTTAGCTGTCCATGACCCTGACACATGCAATGAACCACACTGCTTGTTAAACTGAACAAATCATTAGATTCATTTCCAAGTAGCATTTCAAATACTGACTCAGTCAGTCAATATTCTAATTAGATAAAATATGACAGTTAAAAGTTTTGTCCCCTGTCAGGGCTCAGCATTCTGTCCAGAACATAGCATGTGCACAATAAATGTTGATTGAAGTGGGGCATTACCAAAATATCATCAGAATGAATGAAAATTTGAGCATAAGTGATACATTTCCTTGGTCATCACAGGAGTCATAAACAAGATGTTAAAAGGAAAGTAATAGCTAGAGGAATTTACATAGGGATGGGGCCATGTGGGTATAAAATTAAAATCTCTCATAGCCGGGTATAGTGGTGCATGCCTGTAAGCCCAGCAGTTCAGGAGGCTGAGGCAGGAGGATCATGAGTTCAAAGCCAGCTTCAGAAAAAGTGAGGCACTAAGCAACTCAGTGATACTCTCTCTCCATATAAAATACAAAATAGGGCTGGGGATGTGGCTCAGTGGTCGAGTGCCCCTGAGTTTAATCCCTAATAAGAAAAAAAAAAAAAACCCACCTCTACTATCCAAATCCATTTTTCATAGACACATAATTTTGATTTAAATAAGAAAAAAAAAAAGGCCAAAGGTCCAGACCTGGACCGGAAACACCTGTGCCCACACAGAGAGGAACACTGCACTGAACATGGCTCCCTATCCAACAATATGAGGTCCCACCCTAATGGCCTCCATCTTGGGACACCGCAGCCACTGACATAGTCCTTCCCATGTGGTAATCTACCCATGGACAATGGTCATGGACAGTTGGCCATCACAGCATCATGGCCATCATCAAGCAGGCCACCCAATGCCTGCACACAGACCATCCTTCTAGCCCCACCTTTGAAAGTGATTGCCTCCAGCTTGGGGCACCTCCACTGCCATCTAAGGTTATCTCCACTATCACCTCCACCATTTTTAGTTGGGGCAGCTTTCATTTAAAAACATCAGCTAGGGCCAGGAAACCCAATATCAAGGTACCTACAGGCTTGACACTACTGCCAACAACAACTAGGGCCATGGCCACTTCAATCAAAGGACAAAAACCAAGACCTGGAAGACCATCACCAAGGTCTATGTGGGACTGGTTGCATCAGAGGCATCTCTATTCAGTGTGCTAACAGACACCATCCTGTTGTAGAGGCAACAGGGAGCTTTGCATGGGATCACCTCTCTCTTTTTTTCCCTGCTAAGAGCCAACTTCTTTTGATTCCCCTTTTACTTGTTCTATAATTTCACACCTCTATATTCTCAGACCCTACATCATAAACATCAAATCCTAACCCCTACCCCAGTATTCTTTCTTTGTCTATCATTAGAAATGGAAAACCTTATGCAAACCTACTGGATATATGGTAGAAAATAACCAAACTCATCATTTCTATTCATAGCAACAAAACTGTAAATGTCTAAATAGGAGCTAATTTACTTCTGGTTGCATATTGGTTGCATTGGGTGCTGTAAAGATTGATCTTCCCTTAAAGATGAAGTATTGGTAACCTACAGGAACACTTTAAGACTGCAGAGTAAAAACTGCAGTACCTCAGATCTGCACAGTAAGACAGGAAAACACATAGACAACATTAAAAAAAGGGAAGAAAGTGCCCCAAACAAAATCAAGATACTACAATAATAGAATCCACTGACGGCGCAGTAGATGAAATGTTCAAGAAGCAGTTCAGAGTGTACTTAATTAAAATGATGTGTGAATTAAAGAATGACTTAAATGAACAAATACAGGAAAAAATGGACCACTCCAACAAAGAGATAAGAGAGCAAACACAGATACCAAAAGATTACTTCAAGTGATAGAGATTTAAAAAAATAAATAAATAAACAGAAATCCTTGAAATGAAGGAAACAGTAACACAAATAAAAACAAAATATCTTTATATTCAGAATAGATCATTTGGAATACAGAATCTCAGACAATGAAGACAAAATATACAATCTTGAAAATATACAATCTTGAAAATAAATTTGACTACACAGTGAAGATGATAAGAAACCATGAACAGAACATCCAAGAATTATAGTATATAATCAAAAGACCAAATCTAAGATTAATTAGGATAGAAGGCACAGAATTTCAAACCAAAGGAATGCACAACTGCACAATAAAATAAAATCAGAAAATTTCCCAATCATGAAGAACAAATTGCAAAACCAAATACAAGAGGCTTACAGGACATCAAATGTACAAAATTACAACAGATATACACCAAGGTATATTATAATGAAAATGCTTAGCACACAGAATAAGGATATAATTTTAAAGGTTGCAAGAGACAAGAATCAGATTACATGTAGGGGGAGACTAATTTGGATCTCAGCAGAATTTTCAACCCAAACTCTAAAAGCCAGGAGATCCAGGAACAACATGTACCAAGCTCTGAAAGAAAATGGATGCCAACCAAGAATCTTATACCTAGCAAAATAAGCTTCAGATTTGGCAACAAAATAAAAATCTTCCATGGTAAACAAAAGTTAAAAGAATTTACAGCAAAAAAATCTTCACTACAGAGTATTCACAGCAAATATACAATGATGAGGAAATAACAACCAGCAATAAAAATCTGCAAAGAAAGAAACTACACTAAAGTAAAAGCCAATCAAAGGAAAAATCAAGTCAAGTTAAAAACCAAAAATAAGCCAAAATGACAGGGATTACAAATCATATTTCAATAATAACCCTGAATGTGAATGGCCTAAACTCATCAATTAAAAAGACATAGAATGACAGACTGAATTAAAAAAAAAAAAAAAAAGACCCAACAATACACTGCCTTCAAGAGATTCATCTCACAGGAAAAGATATCCACAGAGTAAAAGTAAAAGTGTGGGAAAAAATATATCACTCATACGGAACACATAAACAAGCGGGATTTCCATCCTCATATCAGATAAAGTGGACTTCAAACTAAAGTTAGTGAAAAGAAATAAAGAAAGACATTTTATACTTCTTAAGGGAATCATACATCAACAAGTGATAACAATGATATCTATCTATGCCCCAAACAATGGAGCATCTATGTATACCAAACAAACCCTTCTGAACTTCAAGAATCAAATAGACCACAACACAATAATACAGGGTGACTTTAACACACTGCTCTTACCACTGGATAGATCTTCCAAACAAAAACTAAACAAAGAACTATAGAACTCAATTAAACAATAAATAATTTAGAGTTAATAGACATATATAGAATATTTCATCCATCGCTGAAAGAATATACATTTTTCTCAGCAGCACATGGATCCTTTTCCAAAATAGACCACATGTTATTCCACAAAGTAAGTCTTAGAAAATTCCAAAAAAAAAAAAGAGAAACTACCCTGTCCATAATGGAATGAAATTAAAAATCAATGATAAAATGAAAAATAGAGCTACTCCAACACCTGGAAACTAAACAATACACTATTGAATGATGCATGGATAATAGAAGACATCAAGGAGGAGATAAAAAAAATTTAGAGGTAAATGAGAACTTTCATACAACATATCAAAACCTTAGCAACACTATGAAGGCAGTGCTAAGAGGAAAGTTTATTGCGTTAAGCTCATACATTAAAAGAAATAAAAGTCAACAAATAAATGACTTGACTCTTCATCTCAAAGCCCTATAAAAAGAAGAATAAACTAACTTTAAAGTAGTAGAAAACAAAAAATAATTAAAATCAGGACAGAAATCAATAAAATTGAAACAAGAAAAAAAATTCAAAAAATTGAAAAAACAAATAGTGGGTTCTTTGAAAAAATAAAGAAAATTGATAAACATTTAGCCACTTTAACAAAAAGAAGGAGAGAGAAAACACAAGTTACTAAAATTTGAAATAAAAAAGAAAATATCATGAAAAACATTATTGAAATAAAGAAGACAATTAGAAGTATTTTGAAAATTTATACTCCAGTAAAATACAAAACCTTAAAGACACCAACAAATTTCTAGAGGCATATGATCTACCCAAGCTGAACAAAGAGGACATACACAATTTAAACAGATAAATTTCAAGCAAGGAAATAGAATACACCACCAAAAGCCTACCAATCAAGAAAAGCCTGGGACCAGGGAGATTCTTAACCAAGTTCTACAAGACCTACAAAGAAGAAGTAATGCTAATACTCCTGAAATCATTTCATGAAATAGAAAAAGAGTGAACCCTTCTAAACTCATTGTATGAGGCTAGTATCACCCTGATACCAAAACCAGACAAAGATACATCAAAGAAAGAAAATTTCAGACCAATATTCCTGATGAATATAGATGCAAAAATTCTCAATAAAATTGTGACAGATTGCATACAAAAACATAGTAAAAAAAAATGCTGCACCATAGTCCAGTGGGATTTATTCCAGGGATACAAGTTTGGTTCAACATATCAAAATCAATAAATGTAATTTATCACATCAATACACGTAAAGATAAAAATCACATGATTATGTCAATTGATGAAGAGAAAGCATTTGAAAAAATACAGCATCCTTTCATGTTTAAAACACTAGAAAAACATGGGATAGTAAGAATATACCTCAATATTGTAAAAGATATCTATGCTAAACCAAAGGCCAACATCATCCTAAATGGAGAAAAATTAGAAGCATTCCCTCTAAAAACAGGAACAAGACAGGATGCCCTTTCTCACCACAGCTATTCAACATGGTTCTTGAAATTCTAGCCAGAGCAATTAAACAGAAAATAGAAATTAAGGGATGTGAATATGAAAAGAACTCAAACTATCATTATTTGCTAATGACATGAGGATCTAAAATATTCCACCAGAAAACTTCTAGAAATAATAAATGAATTCAGCAACGTAGGAGGATATAAAATCAACATCCATAAATGAAATGTATTTCTTTCTTAAAAATTTTATTTATTTATTCTGTTTAGGTTTACATGATAGCAGAGTGCATTTTGATTCATTATACATGAATGGAGCACAACTTTTCATTTCTCTGGTTGTATGTGCTGTAGAATCACAATATACATGCAGTCATACAGAGAGCTAGGGCTATGATATTCCACCATCTTTACTGCTCCCTTGCCCCCTCCCCCTGCTCATCCCTGTGACCAAAGTTCTTACATTCTTCCAGTGTCCTCCCCCACATTATGGATCAGCATCCACTTATCAGAGAAAACATTTGGCATTTGGTTTTCTGAGATTGGCTTACTTCACTTAGCGTGATATTCTCCAGCTCCATCCATTTACCTGCAAATGCCATAATTTTATTCTCTTTTATTGCTGAGTGATATTCCATTGTGTATATATATATACCCCAGTTTCTTTATCCATTCATCTATCGAAGGGCATCTAGGTTGGTTCCAGTTTAGCTGTTGTAAATTGAGCTGCTATAAACATTGAAGTGATTGCATCACTATAGTATGCTGTTTTTAAGTCTTCTGGGTGTTGACCAAGGAGTGGGATAGCTGGGTCAAACGGTGGTTCCATTCCTAGTTTACTAAGGAATCTCCATACTGCTTTCTAAATTGGTTGTACCAATTTGCAGTCCCACCAGCAATGTATGAGTGTGCCTTTTCCCCTACAACCTTGCCAACACTCATTGTTGTTTGTATACTTGATAATCGCCATTCTGATTGGTGTGAGATGAAATCTTAGGGTAGTTTTGATTTGCATTTCTCTAATTACTAGAGATGTTGACATTTTTTCTTATGTCTGTTGATTAATTGTATATCTTCTTCTGTGAAGTTTCCATTCAGCTCCTTGGCCCATTTATTGATTGTGTTTTTTGTTTTTTTGATGTTAAGTTTTTTGAGTTCTTTACATATCCTGGAGATTAGTGCTCTATCAGATGTGTGTGGCAAAGATTTGTTCCCAGAATGTTGGCTCTCTATTCATTTCATTGATTGTTTCTTTTGCTGACAAGAAGCTTTTTAGTTTGAATCCATCCCATTTATTGATTCTTAATTTCACTTCTTGCACTATAGGAGTCTTGTTAGGAAGTAAGGTCCTAATCCAACATAATGAAGATTTGGGCCTATTTTTTCTTCTATTAGGCATTGGATCTCTGGTCTGATTCCCAGGTCCTTGATTTATTTTGAATTGAATTTTGTGCATGGTGAGAGATAGGGGTTTAGTTTCATTTTGTTGCATATGGATTTCCAGTTTTCCCAGCACCATTTGTTGAAGAGGCTATTTTTCCTCCAGTGCATGTGTTTGACACCTTTGTCTGAAATAAGATAACTATATTTAAGTGGGTTCATCTCTGTGTCTGCTATACCATTGGTTTACATGTCTATTTTGGTGCCAGTACCATGCCATTTTTGTTACTATAGCTTTGTAGTATAATTTAAGGTCTGGTATTGTGATGCATCCTTTAGCACTCTTCTTGCTAAGGATTGCTTTGGCAATTCTTGGTCTCTTATTCTTCCAAATAATTTTTTTTTTTTTTTGGTACTGGAGATTAAACTCAGGGTCACTCGACCACTGAGCCACATCCCCAGCCCTATTTTGTGTTTTATGTAGAGACAGGGTCTCACTGAGTTGCTTAGTGCCTCACTGTTGCTGAGGCTGGTTTTGCACTTGCGATTCTCCTGTCTCACCAAATGAATTTCATGATTGTCTTTTTTATTTCTATGAGGAATGACGTTTGGATTTTAATTGGAATCACATTGAATCTATATAGTGCTTTGGGTAGTATGGCCATTTTGACAATATTTATTCTACCTATCCAGGAGCATGGGAGATTTTTCATCTTCTAAGGTCTTCTTCTATTTCTTTCTTTAGTGTCTTGTAGTTTGCATTGTAGAGGTCTTGCACCTCTTTTTTTAAATTGATTTCCAAATATTTTATTTTTTTTGAGGTTATTTTGAATGGGTAGTTTTCCTAATTTCTCTTTCAGAGGATTTATCACTGACATATAGAAATGCAATTGATTTGTGGGTGTTGATTTTATATCCTGCTACTTTACTGAAATCATTTATTAATTCTAGAATTTTTCTGGTAGAATTTTTGGGATCCTTTTAGTATCATGTCATTGGCAAATAATGATAGTTTGAGTTCTTCTTTTCCTATTTCTATCCCTTTAATTTCTTTCATCTGTCTAATTGCTCTGGCTAGTGTTTCAAGGACTATGTTGAATAGCAGTGATGAAAGAGGGCATCCCTGTCTTGTTCCCCTTTTTAGAGGGAATGCTTCCAATTTTTGTCCATTTAGGATGATATTGGCCTTTGGTTTAGTATAGATAGCTTTTACAAAGTTGAGGTATGTTCCTACTATCCCTAGTTTTTCTAGTGTTTTGAACACAAAAGGGTGCTGTATTTTGTCAAATGCTTTCTCTGCATTGATTGATAAAATCATATCACTCTTATCTTTAAGTCTATTGATGTGAAGGATTACATTAATTGATTTTCGTATGTTGTACCAGACTTGCATCCCTGGAATGAACCCCACTTGATCATGGTGCACTATTTTTTTGACATGTTTTTCTATGCAATTTGCCAGTATTTTATTGAGAATTTTTGCATCTATGTTCATCAGGATTATTGATCTGAAATTTTCTTTCTTTGATGTATCTCTGTCTGGTTTTGGTATCAGGGTGATACTTGCCTCATAGAATGAGTTTGGAAGGGTTCCCTCCTTTAGTATTTCATGAAATAGTTTGAAGAGTATTGGTATTAATTCTTTTTTGAAGGTCTTGTAGAACCCAGCTGAGAATCCATCTGGACCTGGGCTTTTCTTGATTGGCAGGCTCTTGATAGCATCTTCTATTTCCTTGCTTGAAATTGATCTGTGTAAGTTGTGTATGACCTCTTGGTTCAGTTTGGGTAGGTCATGTGCCTCTAGAAATCTGTTGGTGTCTTCAGGGTTTTCTATTTTACTGGATTATACGTTTTCAAAATAGTTTCTAGTTATCCTCTCTATTTCAGTAGTGTCTGTTGTGATATTTTCTTTTTCATCATGAATTTTAGTAATTGGAGTTTTCTCTCTCCTTCTTTCCATTAGTGTGTCCAAAGGTTTGTCAATTTTGTTTATTTTTTTTTTGAAGAATCAGCTTTTTGTTTTGTCAATTTTTTGAATTGTTTCTTTTGTTTCAATTTCATTGATTTCAATTATTTCCTGTCTTCTACTTCTTTTAGTGTTGGTTTGTTCTTTTTCTAAGGCTTTGAGATGAAGAGTCAAGTCATTTATTTGCTGACTTTTGCTGCTTTTAATAAATGAGCTTAATGCAATGAATTTTCCTCTTAGCACTCACTGCATTAATGGTGTCCCAGAGATTTTGATATGTTGTATTTGAGTTTTCATTTACCTTTAAGAATTTTTTTATCTCTTCCCTGATGTCTTCCATTATCCATACATCATTCAATAGCATATTATTTAGTTTCCAGGTGTTGGAGTGGTTTCTATTTTTTAATCTGTCATTGATTTCTAATTTTATTCCATTGTGGTCAGATAGGATGCAGAGTAGTTTCTCTATTTTTTGTATTTGCTAAGACTGGCTTTGTGACATAACATATAATCTATTTTGGAAAAGGATCCATGTGCTGCTGAGAAAAAGTGTAGTTGCTTGTTGATGAATGGAACACTCTATATATGTCTGTTAAGTCTTAGCTATTGATAGTTTAATTGAGTTCTGTGGCTTCTTTATTTAATTTTTGTTTGGAAGATCTATCCAGTGGTGAGAAAGCTGTGTTAAAGTCATCAAGTATTATTGTGTTGTGGTCAATTTGATTCTTATATTTGAAAAGGATTTGTTTGATATACACAGAAGCCTCATTGTTTAGAGCATAGATATTTATGCTTGTTATGTCTTGTTGATGTATGATTCTCTTAAGAAGTATGAAATGACCTTCTTTATCACTTTTCACTAACTTTAGTTTGAAGTCCACTTTATCTGATATGAGGATGGAAATTCCTGCTTGTTTACGTGGTCCATGTGAGTGATATGTTTTTTTTTTTTTCCCACTATTTCA
>PVHX01022464.1:0-27647 GCA_004024805.1 Geosciurus inauris | reverse complement strand
TCTTGGCAGAATTAAAGCTTAACATTTAGCATTCAAGCAAGAAGAATAGATCAAATCTGGCTCAGTTAACTTTCCTGTGTTTCAGAGTTTGTTAGCAGTTTCCTTGTTTTGTATGCAGTTATCTTATTATACCTTTTGCTCTTACCCATTCCTTTCCAGGGTCCCAGTGCAATGACCTTACAATCAACAGTAGTGTTCTATTCCTTGCACAAAAAACTTTGAATCTATCACTTGCACATGATGAATTCCAGCAGGATCATTATGACAGTCTTGAACTTCTGGAAATTTTGACATCTTGGATCTCCCTTTTTCTGGCTCTTATTCCTCCAGTTCCCTTCCAAAGTCTATTCTCTGTCTCATTCATTTTCATTAGACTTATTGGGGAACAGCATCAGCACCAAGCTAGATTGTAGTTGTGAGTTTTTCTCAGAAATAAGTAGAATAGCAGAGCAATGAAAGGTATAACAATGCATAATGAGATGTTGGCTTTTATTTTCAGGGTTTATTTCCCTTAGCAAATAATGTAAGTGGCATGCTGTGTGTTTCATTTTAATATGGTTGAGTTTGTATTTTCAATGTGCATCTTAGAAATATAGCAATGGCATAGAAGTGGGAGTTGGGCTGATTTTTGTTTGTGTGTGTGTGTGTGTGTGTGTGTGTTTTGCCCCACAGGGCCTCACATGTGCAAGGCAAGTGCTCCACCACTGCACCACACACCCAGCCCATGTCCTTGAATTCTTATCCTGGATTCTCCATTAAACTCCAGGATAAATTTGGGCAACTCCATTTTGATTCTTTAATTTTTTATTTTTTATTTAATTATTTATTTATGTTTGGACCTGGGGATTGTTCTACCACTAAGTGACATCCCCCAGTCCTTTTGTATTTTTTATTTTGAGACAGGGTCTCATTAAGTTGCAGACTTATGATCCCACTGCCTCAGCCTCTCAAGTAGCTGGGATTATAGGTGAGCACCACGCCACCCAGCTACATGGTTGAAATTCTCATGTTCCATACATGTGGCAGCTTCAGGAAGATGAAAGGATGAGGCAGATGAATACCTCCTCTAATCCACCAGAGGGGCTCTATCTAAACTTATTTTACATAGAGGTTCCACTACAGTTTTCATCTTTATATCCAAAACCCTTATCTGGAAGGTAGCATCTACCTCTGTAAAATAGACCCATTTGAACATCACCCACAAAACCTGTTTTTGGGTTCTTCCTACTCCCCATTTGGATGTAACTTTTTCCTTCTTATGAAATTTCATGGATAGACAGAATTTTAGAAAATGACTCAAGTTATCTAATTCAACTCCTTCTCTGATGCACCAATCTCAGCATAAACGATGTCCTTGACAGCCTCCATTTCCGAGTCACAGAGGTTGAGGAACCTAAATAATTAAGCTGGTCCAGCCACCTTGATTCACAGGAAGTCACAGAAGCAGCCCAACCAGAGAACAAGGAGCTGACTGAAATGATTACTATTCCTAAGGTTAAGTTACTTTGCTTGTCATTAATAAATAGCTAGAAGTGAGAAAAAAATTCCTATAATTTGTATCATAGGTGGCACTTTCCCCTATGGCCTCGTATCATAATCATGTACCATTTTCCATCCTATATTTATTAGATGTGAGCTCACTGAGGATAGGGAGCCTATTTTGCATGGATTTTACAAATAGTTATCAATGGCAATGTCACAGAGGTAAAAGGGATTCTGGGTTTTCAAATTCTTATCTTAGCTCTTCTATTTTAATGCATTAAACTTGAGCCAATCAATTCTTTTTCATGTTTTATCTTCCCATATGTAGAATGGGATGGCAGAGAACTAATGTTCCATGATAAGGCAGGGAGCAGGTGCAGAAAAATGGGGAGCTGGAGAAAATCTTCCTCCAATCCATGCCCATGTACAATACACATAAAGAAATGGGACCTAAAAGTATTTTAAAGACACAGATGCCCATGACTGCTTATTAAATTAAATAAGCTCTATGGTTTTCATTTTATCATGACCAGAACTCTGACCTTGCTTATACCAGTATCTTCTTTTCTCTTTCCCCAATGATCACCTTAACTCCCTCTGTTTCAGATGTACTTATGCTGAGTAGACATCAGTAGGGCAATGTAGGGATGGAGTTGAGAAAAAAGCAGGGAAGTAAGTACAGGAATCTACACAGCATAGTAAAGCAGAAAGGAGCGTGGTCAAGTGAAACCAGTCTCTTCCAACAATAGACCATAGTCCTATTCAATACTAAAAACAGAAAATCCCACACACCACACTAGGCATACCTCAACAGGAGGCTGACTCCAAATCATCTTTTTAAAGATCAGTCTGGGTCATTTGGTAAACGATAGCCAGATAGGTCTGGCAAAAATTACACTGCAAGGAAGTCAGACAGCAGGAAAGGAAGGATGAATTAAAAGACAGAAAAGGAATTATACAAGAAAGCTGAGTGGAAAAAATAGAGAGTGGAATTATTTTTCCTAATGAGAAACGCAAAATTTTCCACCAGACGACTGTGACTCTTGGCTGAATGGGCTGTGTACCATGTGAATGAAAATGCAGGAAGGATGGGGTATTCCAAGAAGATGGGCCTTGTGTTTTCTCTGTCTACACTTCAGGCCTCCCTGCATCACTGACAACAAATTGTCCCTGAGGAGGCAGCCATACTCTTTCCACAGTTTAGAAAGAGTATAGGACTATAACTTAAAATACCTCCATTCTGGACACAGCCTGCTGACTCTCCTTGATTTGTCAATCTGAGGCCGGGATTCTCATTTGTAAAGTGGCAGGGACAGATATCTTCATTATCTTTGAGACTCCTTCAAGATACAGAATTTTTTATAGTTCCAGTAACTGCCAACCCTACACTTGCTAGATTACATTTCTTGAACAAAACAGTTATCCTCACTTTCTCATTCTTACTTCATTGCCCCAAATTAATTATTACACTTGAAGATGCTGTTGTGGAGTCCCTTCCATCCTTAAGATGTATGCTTCTGCGTAAACCACAGCTTAATCAATTCCTTGGAACCAAAAGACCCACTGTTATGCCAAATTCAGAGTTATCCTTTTAGGTGACCCTGCCCATCTTGCAAAATTTATCAAATCCCACCCATAAAGCAAGGCAACGCTTTATCAAACATATGTAAAATAATTTCATGCAGCGACCTCTTTGGAGTTTATGGAATGAGAAAATGTTAGAGATAGTATCCATTTGATTCTCAGAGCTGGGATCGGTGGGGGGGGGGGCGAGAGAAAAGTAGTTTATTATTTTCCTTTATTAAAACTTGTAAAGGAATCCCTGATTCAGAGCTGACCAGGCCTCAAATGGACAACCCCCATGAGGAAACAACTGTGATTCTGGCACACCAGACCCAGGAACTGGCAAGACAAAGCATTTCCCAGGTTTCCTTCTCAAGGAGTGGGACATAAGGTGACTAGTACATTTTGATGATACAAGCACAAAGATGTTTCACTTGTGTGTGAGAGAAAAAAGTCTCATCTTCTAAGGAAATAACCATTTGAATAATTTCAGAACAGCTATTTCAGGAAGACAAAATCAACCTTTTATTTGAAATAATTTGGGGACACAAGGTACATATTCACAAACAGGTAGAAACAATTTGGAATTCAGGGGCAGCACAGGATCTGTATGATGCAGTTGTCTGAGTGTTCAATTTCTCTTTTAAGGCATACCTTCTAGAAATGAGAAAGCAGTCAGTAAAGTAGAATTAGAGTAAGGAAATAACTTGAGTTTACCTTTTTCTTGTCTGTCAAACACTAGTCAAATCAGTAATGGCCAAGATAAAGAGATTTGGGGAAGATGATTCCAGGAAGGACAGAAAATTAACTAACTTAATTATATTTCCTTCTTTCCCTCATTTTAGGCCCAAGGAGAATAACAAAAGCCAAATGGCACAAACACCAACACAGCAACAAAACATGCAGGAGAAAGCTAACTTTAAATTATTAAAAAGAAAAAAAAGGAAAAAGGAAAAATACAGCACCAGTTTGTTTGTTTTTCTTAAAGGGCTAGCAACAGGGGAAAAAAGAGCAGACACTTTCAGTTTATCAAGGACACAGATAAGAAAGGAAAATCTCTCTCTTACATCTGTTTCAACTCCATGAATGTACCTAAAATAAATACAATGTGCCAAGGATTTTCTGAAGCACAGTTTTAAATAGTATGAATTAAAATACAAAAAACTGGAGAGGATAGGGAGGAGACCTACAACATTAGCCAGAACTTGCAAGAAGGAAATAGACATCCACAGTCCACACTCCTGTAACTTTCTCTCCCAACTAAACAGCCAGAAAACCACACAACTGATGTGATAAAAACTTTCTGCCACCACAAAGAAATCTTAACACTATTTCATGAAATTAGAACCAAGCTATTATTCATTCAATACATATATACTGAGTATTTACAACTACAATCCCAGCTGAGATATTTGGAAGGATATGGTTGTTGATGACCGAGACCTACTGACCCTAATAAAGCACTAATTTTAAATCATATTTTAATGCTCCAGATATCATGAATAATCATCCATCTAATAATTCCCCAGATCTGAGAGTCCCTACTTTAGAAATGCAAAAATAACTAAGGTCACTCTTGATTCCAAGTAACTCACATAATTGAGAGCAAATATATCAATTTTTTCAAAATAAGGTTAAAAATGAAAGAAAAACAACAGAAGAGGAACAAATTTCCAGCTATACATGTTCAAAGAAGGGTAAAATGATGTACTTGTGGGAGTTGCAGAGGGAGTCAGAAATGCCTCAAAGAAATAGGTATGTTTATGTTAGGATAGTTATGATTTGAACCTGTAAAGAAGGAAGAGGAAAAGTTACCACTGTAACTAGTAGTAAGAATAAACACATACCTAATATTTGCTAGGATCAGGCTCTGTTCTTGGCACTTGACATCGGTCATGTGTTAAACTTACCCTAAACTCTGCAAGTAGTCCTATTATTTCCCTATTTTGCAGATAGGAAGACTAAAGCTCAAAAAGCTTATATACTTTACTCACAGTCACACAGCTAGAGATGAGAGAAGGTAGATGTTGATCTCTTATGTATCCTAATCCAGAGCCTGCAGGCTTCTCAAGAAGAATAAACAAGGACAAGAGATGCAAGAAAGTCAGATGCTATTCTCTTTGGCTAGCAGGTGGTAGAGTTGGGGGAGATAGAACTGGGGAGTTTGTGGGGAAGTGAGACTGCAATAAACAGTGTGGGCTTTGTTTATTAGCAAGGAGAAATCACTGCAAGTTTCTCAGAAGAGAATGCTACAATAAAAGCTATACCTTAGGTTTTAGGCTATGAATCATGAATTGTATCTCACAATCTGAAATGATAAAATCACAAGTTTGAAGAGTTTCACCCTGCCTTTACACACACACACACACAAAGGTGTGGCTAGGAGCCAGACAGAACTGCTGCCTCATAACTGTTCAGACAAATTCCCAACATGCCAGGCATGGAAGAAGTCTATGGAGCAGACCCTTCAGAGAAAAGCAGTGTCTGTAATCCCACAGGATGAGGACATACTCCACTCATCCTGGAGCTGTCCAAATCTGGCATAAGGAGAGCCTTGGGAAATGCAACATCCTCTGGAACCTGAGACAATCCCAGGGACTGAGGGTACAGCAGGGCAGGCATCGGATCCAGTATCTATTGGCAGAGCCTGGACTCCTGACTCCCAGGCCTGTGCTCACTGCATCAACTCATACTGCTCTGCTACCAAATACATGACACTGAGTAAGCTCCTTTCCTTTTCTGGGAATTCCTTTCTTCATCTGTGCAAAAAGAAATTTAACTCAATGGATCTCAGATATCACAAATTTCAATCCTTCCTCTCCAACATACCAGCATAAAGAATCTGCTTCCGTGGTGGCTCACTAACCAGGATTTGGGGGAGAAGCAATGCCTCCTAAGAGCTTTTGCAGTTTGTAAATTTCCTAGCTAAAAATAACTGTACTTTTTTTTTTTTTTGCTCCATGAAGCCTTCTAATCCTCACTGAATTCAATTCGGCGTAGGATTATACTTGTAACTACAAACTGGATCATTGATGTCAAAAGTAATGCAACATTTGAAGCCACTGTGATCAGACCCAGGCACATGTAAAGAACTCTTCCTATCAGTTGGTGAACACCCCCAGAATTGAGATCTGTCAAAGCCTGAGGATGTCCTTTTATCATTTATGAGATTTGTTTTAGTCTCAAATGCTGGTATATATTGTGCTTATGAGTAAAATCTCCTGGTAGGAAAGCAAAAACTAAAATTTTAGAGCTTTTAGAGGATGCAGTGGAGGAAAAAACTATGATGATGTGTCTTTCAGATGTTAACGAACACCAACTATCCAAAACAAATTTCCAAGGGCGTAAAAATATTTCCTTCTTAAGAGATTATCAATTATGTGCATCCAAGAAACTCTGCCTGTCAGAGTGGAGGTGAAACAGAGAGGAGATGCAAGGCTGCCTCTACACCTAGACATATTTCTAGTAGAGCAGAAATGAACACATGATGCCAAACATTTATAAAAAGATTTCTTAAACTTCACTGGTTCATCTGACTATGCCCATTAGTACAACGACAACAGTATCCATGTGTGACTTGCTATTATAAACAATTAATTGCAAAAGTCTGACGCCTGTTAAATCTAGGTCTTCACCTACTTTGACCTCCAACCAGGGTACGGGAGGGGGAATGGATGACAAATGTTAACATTCATAGTGTAGCAAACATAATTACAGAATCAAAGAAACCCACATATTGACATTTACCTCATGGTTATTTTTATATGGCCAAATATGAATATGCATTCCTTCCCTAGACCTAAGAAGGAAAATTTGTCCAATATGTGTGACCAAATCATCAACAAGATGGCCAAACTCACATCTGAGATTACTGGGAAGACCATGCTACAGAACCACCCACATTCTGCTCGGGGATCTCTTTGCTGTCGGCTACTCAAGATCCCCTCTCTGTCCAGAATTGACTGGTTTCTGGAAGACCACTCCAAACTGCCACTCCCTTAAAAGGAAAGTTATACTTTATGCATGTCTTGGCAAATCCAAAAGGAGGCACAAGCAAGCAGGAGACAAGTCCTGGAAAGGATTCAGGCTTTCTCCTTCTTTCCTGCCTAAAGCACTAGTCTAGTGAGCTCCAGGACCCAAGCTACAAACAGCACATTGGGAGTTAAAAGCCTCTGTTGAGACTTCATAACTCATCTGACAGTAGTAAACCTGAGAGTTTTATGGCCTGTGACAGCAGAGACCTTGTGGGATAAGCTGCTAAAGGCATGTGAATGAATGTCAGAACATGATGTGTATTTTCTTCTTAGAAATGCAGCCTGGTCCATCTGCAGCACTACCAACCAACCCCCAGAGCTGCCCAGCTCCTCCAACAGCTGTGGAAGAGACATTGCTATACTAACACAGAAAGTCAAAATGTGGGGAGAAAGTGTGTAAATCTGGAGTAACATGGGTGAGTGGGCAGGTGTAAAGGAATTCATTCTAAATTCTCTCTGCTGAAGTATCCAGACAGATCTTCAAAATTGTGGATGTGGGAAATGATGCCAATTTACACTGTATGCCTCTCTACACTAACTTCAGGGATGTTAAGTACACAAAGATAAGAGCCCTGGACATCTGATGTTAAGTAATCCAGTCCAACATAAAACTTCAGGAACTGGAAGTCTTCTATCAAAGGAGAAAAAGTCAGCACTTGTGGATAATTTTAAAGAGATAGCCCCTCAGAGCTTCACCTCCCCCTAGCATTCCTCCTCTGTAACCCTGGAGCTTTACCGTTTTATAGAAGAGAAAAAGAAAAGAAAAAAAAAAAAAAACTTGTTTAAGAACACATTCACTTTTAACTCTGCTATCTTGAGAACACTTTCTGTTAAACTTACCAGAAAAGATGCAGACTGTAGTACAGTACCGGTGAGGGAGACAGAGATAGGAATGGGTATATACCAAGAATGATCCTTGAGAAGGAAACTTTATATAATAGAACCAAGCTGTGTTAAATGGGTGCTTTAAATATTATCCAATCTGTACAGCTCTCTTTTTGAGAGTAAAGTTGATGCTTAGGGAGAGTCAGAGAGAGAAGACTTGCCCAAGTTCATCTAGTATTGGTTACAAAAGCTTGGACCAACAGATGTCAAGATTCATAAACATGAGACAAATGCCTAAGAAATCCACTCTGAAAGACTGCAGAGCACAGCAATACCAAGATGACCCCAGAAGTAAGGAAAGCTCAAGAGCTCATCCAAGAACCACAGGGGGCGTTAGGTGTGGAAACACGCGCACGCCAGGGTACCTTAATGTAGGCCCGCTGCAGGTAGTTGTAAGGCACTCTACGCTGGAAGTCGCTGCGCACATCCTCGCTTACGCGGTGTCGGGACAAGGGTCCCCCCAGGCGCTGGGTCTCACAGCTATGGTAGCAGCGCGCCCGCTCCAGCAAGGCGCGAAAGAAGGGCAGTTCGGCCCCGGGGCCGGCCCCCGGGGGCACGAGAGGGCGGCGCACAGCGCAGTGGCGGGCACAGCGCGTGCGGGTTTCCCGCAGGCGCTGGTGGCTGCGCAGCGCTGCTTCCAAGTCGCGCACCGCCTGCTCATAGTCTCCGTTGTAATAGGCAGCCACGCCGCTGGCGTAGAGCAGGTCGAAGGGCTGCAGAGGCCCGCGCTCAGGCTCTAGTTCCTGGCGCCGGCTGTCCGGGGGGCCGCCACACAGCGGCGGCGGTAGCAGCAGCAGCAGCAGCAGCAGCAGCGACGCGCAGATGCGCTCCTGCATCCTTCGCAGCAGAGAGGCGCGGGACGCCCGGCTCCAAGAAGGCTCCGCAGCACCTCGCGCCCAGGCCCCTCTCCCAACTCCGCCGGCAAGCGCGCCGGTCCCGCAGGAAGATCTGGCTGCCCGACAGCCCCAGGTGACCGCCGGCGCTTCTTGGACAGAGAGGCGGAGGCTCTGCCCGGCCAGCCGCTCTTAAAGGGACGCCCACAGCTCACACGCTCCTCCTGCTGCCGGTGCCTCCACAAGCCGCGCTCCCAGGCTTTGAGCCGCAGCCGCGGGGTTGCCAGACAGGGGCCCGCACACAAATGCCAGGCAAAGAGCTAGCGCCACTTGAGGCCAAACTCGGAGGAGGAGCTTTACACGTGGGTTCTCTTCTAGGTTGCAGAGCGGATATTATTACTTTCTCTTTTTTAGGGACAAAAAAAAAAAATCTGTTTTAGTGAGGTTAGGGTCTTAATCATTTGCTGGAATGTGTACCTAATCTCACAGTCTGCAGGGTCCTTCGGTTTGAAAAGAAAAGTGACTTGCCCAAGTTTATACAGCTGAGATGTGGCAAAGGAAGGGCTAGACCTTGGACCTTTGGGATCAAAGCTTACTGCCCCTTCCCTTGGCAGAGGCGAGTGGGAGATCTGCCTTTTGTCTTTTCATCCCACTTTGGGTGGATGTGTGAGTTCGTGGACTGGGGCAAGAAAGTAATACACTATTTCTGTGTCTGCGTTATAGGACAGAGAACAAAAACGGCTACAGGAAGGAGAAACTGTACTTAACGCTCTGCCTCTGCCTATCAGTTTTCTAGCTGTGTAACCTTGAGTTACTGAGCCTCAGTTTCTTCATCTCTTAAAATAGCCAAACGTCCACATGTCCAATGGCATTTAGATATAAATTCTTGCACGAATTGAACAATGAGTCATTTAAATAAATCTAGTACCTCCAGGACTTGAGCAATGAGCATCAAGCTAGGAATGGGAAAGCTGACAGAAATAACTGCCAGACTTCAAGAAACTAGCTGGAGGTGTTTCTGTTCCTGTTTCTGTCCTCTGTCATAAATACCCTTTTAGAGGAGGTGTTCCCCTCTTTCCTGTCCCTTGGCTGCACACTCTCAGAAGGATGCATGCAAGTTTATGTGCTGGTCCCTGGACTCCAGCCCGCTTCCTGGGGGCATTCCTTTTGTCTCTTAATGCTTGTGGAATTTCACCGGAGTCTCTTGCCATTTGGATGAGCAGAAGAAGGGCGATGGGAATAGACCACATATAACATCCAGTTAATCTGAATTTCCCAGAAAAGGTCTGTGTGACCACTGTGCTGACGAGGTTGCCAGAGTTTCTTGTTCAGCCCTTCATTCATTTTGTTGGGTTTGACCATTCTGGCAATAAATAGCCCTACCTATGCAACCCTGACGAATTATGTTCGTATTATATTTTTTCCACCAAACCTCTCTAATTTGTCTCATCCTACTGATGGAAAAGCTCCAGTTTGGAGCTGAATGTATACGAAATTCCTTGGATATTCAGTGTTCCAGAATTAGTATTGGGTCATCTGCCCAGACGTTTTCTCTAGGGATTGGCTGTGTTTTCAGATAACTGCAGTCTAGAGTTATCAACCTACTTTTGGCAAGTTTTGAAACACATTAGGATAGAAAGTACTACTGTGGGACTATGGGCAAAGTACTCAAATGCTTTACTATATTTTATCTCTACATTAAGAAACATTTCTATATAATTTATTGGCATAGAGTCAAAAGCCTATAAGGCCGCAACCACACAGATATACTGCTGGTTCCCAAAGTGGCCATGACTAGTGGCCATAACCTTTTATGTATCCTTCTATCTTATTTCCTTCTGCAAAACTCCTGCTTGGTTTTAGGGAAAGAATTTAATTAGCATCCCAATTTCTCCTGAAAATTGCAAAGACCTAAGGAACTTAGAGTATTAATTCCTGGTTACTGCTCTGAGAGATTCTTATTTAATTGGTTTGGGATATGACTCAAAACTTGGGATGTTTTAGAAGTTCCCAAATGACTCTAGTGTGAAGCCAAGGTTGAAAACCACCGGTCTAGAGAAAACGCCTCATGCCAAGGAGTAAGTCTATGAACTGGAGTTCCAGGTGCTATGGAGGATTCATGAGTCAGAGATATGACAGTAGGCAGGGCTTTTGTGTGACCTCTTAGATCTCTTTTCCCGGGAACGTCAATCTTATTTTCCTTCTACGGCTGGACCAGTTCAAAAAGTTTATGACTATCAAAAAGTTTATTACTGGGGCTGAGGCCGTGGCTCAGCGGTTGAGCGCTTGCCTTGCATGCGTGGGGCACTGGGTTCAATCCTCAGCACCACATAAAATAAATAAAGATATTGTGTTCATCTACAACAAAACAAAATATTTTTTTAAAAAAAGTTTATTACCATATGAGATGAGAGCTATTCAGTGCAGAGGTGTTGACTTCCAGTCACAATCTGCCCAATGTACTTACTGTAGGAAAGAACAGTCTCCAATTGTTTCTTGCACTCTTTAACTCCTTGCTTCATGAGCCAGGAACATGCTTCATCTCTAGCTGGTTCATTTCGTAGACAGCTAACTGAACCCCATTTTAGATTGCCCGACTTTGTTGTGTTATAAAGAAAGCTAATTATTTAAAAAACACACAGAAACACCCAGATGCCCTGGCATTTTTAGGTAGAATCAAGTCTGGGCCTTTATGTTTTTGCCAAGTTCTGAAGAGATTTTGATACTTACCAGAGTTTGAAAACCACTGCTTTAGTGATTTAAAGCAGTAGTTCTCAACTGTGAATTATTTTGCCCACCCAGAGACATGAAAATGTCTAGAGATATCTGTGATTGTCAACTAGGGTGTGGGGGATGGGACCAATCATACTATTGGTGTCTGGTGGGTACAAGGAAGGGATGATGTTGACTGTTCCATAATGCAGAACAGCCTCCCCCAAGAAAGAATTATCCAGGCTTCAGTGTCCATAGTTCCAAAGTTGGATACTTGAGGAACCCAGGACAGAACATAATGTGGTACTGCAAGCTTTGTCTAATCCCCTCATTTTATAAATGAGGAAATTTATGGATAGGCAGTTGCAGGAGGAGAATGCTTTATTTAACATATATATATATGTGTGTGTGTGTGTGTGTGTGTGTGTGTGTGTGTTAAATGTCATGGAGCACTGGGTGATAATATTTTGTGAATTCTTTGTTTTTCCCAAGAGAAAGGAAGAAGTTATGATTTGAGAAAAGTGCTATTAGAAATATAAAATGTTCAAATTTCTGCTAAGATAGATAGGAACTGGGAACCTAAAATTTCACTTTTGTTCCCCATTCTTTACAAATTCAAAGAACAGCCAAAGCACAAGAGAGCCCATCCAAAAACGTTAAAAGGGATCCAATCATTTCCCTGTTTATTGTATTTGGAATGAGTCTTGACAGAAGCTTGAATTTCCTTTTGACTTCTGTTTACAAATCAACAGCTTCCCTTTGCCCCCTTGTTTTAGGGAACTATCAGCAGAAAGGAATTTAGAAAAGAGAAGATCTTCAACTGCTTCTTAATTTCTCCAAATCAGCTCAGCGTTTTTGACCTGACTTTTCGTTTTCCTACAAAATCCTCATGGAAGTTTGAAAAGTATACTCAGACTTCAGTATTAGCTTGAATCAACACTCTGCATAAGCAAATCTGATATTAGTTTATTTTGATCATGCGTAAACCAGGGCTTTTGCTTGCCCCAAATCTCTTTGATTCCTTTGAAATGAAAGGGATAATTCTCACTGTGCAACAATCCAACCCGTGTTCAGCTGCTGTTGATGCTGGCGACAAGGGAGTTGTTTTGAAGTCTTTTTTTTTTTCCTTACACAAATAAGATCATCTGAAGACTTTTTTTCTCCAAATAAGTTAGCGTGAAAGGCAATCCACCAACAATCTGTCAACATAAGAGAGTGAGAGAAAAAGGCCTCCCTGGAGGAAGAGGGTTTTTTTTTTTTTAAGAAAAATTAATATTTAACTTACATTTAAAATCAAACAGGAGCTGCCACATTCCAGAACTGTCTGTTCCTTTCCAGCTCCCTTAATAGCTCCATCCCTGCACTTACCTTAATTCCTGATTGAGCTTTAAAATTCCAAATCAAACAGAGCATGCAAACACTCTGTCCTCACACTCATGTTATAAAAGACATTCTAATTCATTCCTTGGAAGACTCACATTTATTTGAAAAAACAAAACAAAACAAAACAAAAATGGGGGTGGGATGAAGCTAATTATTCCCAAAATAATTTAAGCTAAAAGCACAATTCATATTGAAATCCAGAAACTAAGTATAAAGCCAGTTGATTTTTGCTTTTGTTTTTGTTTTATTTTTTTCCACAAACATTAAGTCCTTTAATTTTCAAGAGCATCTTTGAGGAAGGTAATACTACCTACTACCATCGTTTTGCTAATGAGAAAAAATAGGCTTATAAAGGAGAAATGACTTGCCTGTGGCCACAGTTTGTAAGTGATGGAGCCAGGATTGGAGCCTAGGTAGTTCTTTTTTCAATGCACTACATTGCTTCCTAGGTCTACAATATCTTTATATCTCCTGTCAAAATTTGCTTTTGATTCAACTTGTACAGACTACATTTTTCTTAAATCACTATATTTGTCATACATGCATCATTCAGCTATAGTCATAGACCCATAAAATTATGCTGCAAAATAAATATAGAGAAAAGTTATATGTATGTGTATGTAAAACCACATATATTGGACAGAGGCTGAATATAATTGTAAGCTCAACTTGATAGGTGATATAATACATATAAAAACAGCCATGACAACGGAAGTAATAGGTTGTTATTTGTTACTCTACAAAAAAAGATGCCAGATCACTGCATGGTTGCAAGAAATCAAAAACAAAACTTTATCAAAAATTCCGGGAGAGAATATTCTGTCTCCACAGAGTGATCTGTCATCTGTGATAAACTGTCATGTCTTTCCTACCTTTGAAATCCCTTCCTATCTCCATCTCTGCTCTTTCTAGCAGGAATTCCCTGACCCCACATTTCACGTTTGGCTCTGTGGTAGGTTATAAGGACGGAGCTTGGCCTTAGTCATCAGGGAGTTGAAGGAGGCTTTGTCTCACTTCAGATCAAGCCCCACAGTTCTAACTGCTCTGTTTTGCCTTTGAACACTACTTTAGAAAATGTACCATTTGTGTTATCCTCTTTGGAAATATTAGAGTTGATAATCAATTGTCTTTTCTCAACTTCAATTTTGTACCACTTGTGTGCCCCATAAATGGAAAACATAAATGTCCAAATATTACCTTTATTGCTGAAAAAGCAAGTCTGAAGAAAATGGGCTTTAATCTGCAGAGAATATTCAAATTAAACCATCTGCCTCCTCCTAGGCCAAACTGGAGAAGAACAAAACAGTGCTCTGAAAGTTCCCTTATTAAGACTTTTAAGGAAGTGAGGGTTTCTCTTCAACATCAATAGAATAATTAGCTATAATCCTATTTCCTCTGTAAAATGACACTTGCCTTATTCATAAAAACCAGTCCTTGTTGCCAGGTGTCAGATATTAGTAGCCCCTAGTTCTTGCTAACAGATTGCTTGAGAGTGAGCTTCATCTCTCTGCTAGGCATCCACCTGTTTCCTTGTTATGGTTTGGATATTAAGTGTCTCCCCAAACCGCTTGTGTTAATGTATGAATACTGGGAGGTGAAGTGATTGGATTGTGACAGCATAATCTAATCAGTGCACTGAAGTTTGAATGAGCTGACTGGATGGTAAATGTAAGCAGAAGGTGCATGACTGGAGGAGGTGGATCACCCAGGGCCTGCCCTAGAAAGCTTCATCTTCCCTGTGACTCCTTCCCCACTTCCCTCTCTCTCTGCTTCCTGTCTGCCATGAATGGAGCAGTGCTCCTCTAACATGTACTTCTGCTAAGATGTTCTGCCTCACTTGGACACAGAACAATGAACTCAGCCGACCATAGATTAAATCTCTGGAACTGTGAGTCAAAATAAACTCCCTCCTGGAGGTTGTTCTTGTAGGGTATTTTGATGACAGCAATAAAAATCTGACTAATACACTTCCTCTCAATGCCACCTAGATACTGACTGCTCTGCATTGGACACGTGTCTATCATCCTGCATTTCATTCTGTTGCCTGCCCACCAAAGTGTTCTTTTTTTTTTTTTTGGTACTGGAGATTGAACTCAGGGGCACTCAACCACTGAGCCACATCCCCAGCCCTATTTTTTTTTGTGTTTTATATAGAGACAGGGTCTCACTGAGTTGCTTAGTGCTTCGCCATTGGTGAGGGTTGGCTTTGAACTCGCGATTCTCCTCTCTCAGACTCCCTAAGTGGTGGGATTATAGGCTTGCGCCACCGTGCCTGGCTACTGCCCACCAAAGTGTTCTGACCAATTGTCAAGACCTCCCTTCTGATCTACCTTCCTGCTTCTAACAGGCTCCCACGCTGACAGTCTGCACTGGGTCCTGGCCAAGCTAAAGCAGAATTGTGGACAAGATAAAGAAGCCCACTTCAAAACAATTATATTTTATTCCAGAAAAAACATAGTAGTTTCTGCAATACTGTTGGAAATCTAGACGGAAAGTCAAGAAAGCACAAGAAAGAAATACAGATGCATTCCATTGGTAGAGAATTCAAGTTGAATTTCCTCACATCTTTGTTCAGGCTCAGCTAATACTGATTGAGGATTCTAAGCTGGAAACATTTTGTGATTTTTATTTGAGTCTTGCAGGCAAAAGATGGGAAGGAGTTAAGACTTTACAAATGAAGATATGTGGCTATAAAAAGTTTTTTTTAAAAGTTCACAAAACAAATAAGTCAGGGAGTCTTATGTGACTTGAATCCAAATTCAGAGACAACCTTATTGAGGGTCTCATTTTCCTCATTAGAGTCTCTAAACAGCAATTCTTTTCAGCATCTGCCAACTGGTGGTTTTGTTCTAGTCACCTTCTCTAACCTTCTAAAAACCTCCCAACTCATCCTCTGATGAGATCACAGGGAAATATAAAAGGCCAAATACTAGGGCAGTAACACCTCAGTTGCTAAAACCCTTGAATTCATCTGGATGGCTATCTCTCATTATTCTAAGCTGCCTTGCTCATATTTATCACCTTTTCCTCTGTTTTGACCTTCCCCCATAATCCACATCATGAATGCCCAAGCCAACTAAGTCTGCACCTGGCCTGCAACTCTGCTCCTCTGGATGCCTCTAGATGTTCCCTCCCAGATCTGTTGAGCTTCTTCCTCTGTTTTTTCTAGTGCTTAATAGATACTTAGCAGCCCACCCATCTGGAGGATGAGGTTCTTCCAAGTCTCAGGAGGTGTATAGTCCTTCCCTACCACTGGCCTCACAAATCTCAACAGCTCATTGATAAACAGTCTTTCCACTGGCAAATTAGGATAAATTCTATTTGTGGTAATAAAATGACATAAAACCTAATTGATTTTGAGACTAACTAGTTCTTGCTCTGTTGCCCAAGCTAATCTCCAAATGTTGGCACAAATGTTCTTCCTGCCTCAGTTTCCCAGGTAGCTGGAATTATAGGTATGTACCACAATGCCTGGCTAATTTTTTTAACTTTAAATATATATCTAAAACATTAGCACTTCATTTTTATGAAATATGACTTGTAGTCACAAATTTTTGGACAGCCTACATGGTTTATATCAAGTATAGAATAAAATAATTAGTCAACTATATATATATACACACACATATATGTATATACACACATATATATAGTTGAGAGAAAAGGAGACAATTTTGCTTTGCTTTTCTTTTTTTTTTTTATTTTAATTTTTATTTATTTTTCTCAAAAGTTGCATTTAAATACATGTTATCAAACATAACAGAAAAAAAACAAATTTTCAGAAGCTGTACACACTATTCACTGAAAATAGTTGTTGAGGCAAATAGAAAAAAAAATTATTACAATCATAATTTTTCTAACTTTGCTTTTCAATAAAGGAATATGTCTTGCATTTACTCTGCAGAAATTTCAAACTGCTCAGTAAACCTTAGTGATCAAAACTCAATTATTAAAGCTAAGAAACCAAATATACATGGTATTCAAACTGATTTTTTTGCTCATTGTAGTGATTTCAAACAATTCTTTCAAACAAATAACAATTAAAAAAACAAAAGAAAAAACAGTGGCAGAACCTAAAGAACTCATCGGAGTGGCTCTGCTAGAGAACTTGTCACTCATCACATGGTAAGTGTTAGATTCTGAATTCACTATTCATTTGACTCCCTTGAAAACAGAGTCCAGGTTTCTGATTACTTGACCACCTTTTTGTTGCCAGCCAGGCAGGGCATTGCTGTGGACCCAGCTGTTCTGGTCCCTCCTGCTATGTTCACAGCCACATACCTCTCCTTAACAATGCCTGACCAGGTATATTTTGCGCAAATGGAAATTTATTCAAAGAGAAATTAATCATCCCCTTAAACGTTTTTGGAGGAAAGAGATTTATTCTCTCTCAGCACTGTGTCTATGTTCTAACAAACAATATTTGAATAAGTTGAGTAAAAATAAACTATTTCAAAAGAGATGTGCATGTAAAATGACTGGGCAGGAAATCAGAATGCCTCAGATCTGGTCTGGTTCTGCTGTAAGTTAGTTGTGTTACATTGGGCAAGTCACTTCTCTTTGAGCCTGTTCTTCCATCAGTAAAGGAAGGTGTGGAACTAGGTCTCCGAGACTCTTTCCAGCTTTCTGTATTCTCTGGTTTGTCCATTTTAAAAAATATCATGTTATCACATTCCTAGAGGTCCTCAAAACATTGCTCCCCCTCTCCCTTTATATCTGGAATAAAGCTAAACATTGGTTCCCAGACAAATTTCTAAGCTCCCTCTGGGGTCATTAAAAGTCTCCATTTATTCAGAGCATGTTGGTTTTGCCTAGGAATATCAGCTGACCTCAGCCAATAAAGCAGGAGCCTACTGTTATTGTTTTGAGCCAAATTGTAGCATAGTAACCATTCTGGGCACAACAGAGTGAATCCATATGCCCCAGCTTTCTGGGAACCTCCCTGCCTAAGGCTCTGTAGCCTGTCTTCTCCCTCTGTGTCTCTGCACAGGAATGAAGAATATAAAGAGGATTGAGAATGGAGAGAAAATAATGAGTAGAGGTACAGCTACCCTATTATCCCACCCTGTGTAATAAATGGAGAGACAAGGAGCCAGGAACCATGATGATGTGGCTTAGTGGGGAAGGAAGGAAGGAAAGAAGGAAGGAAGGAAGGAAGCAAGCAAGCAAGCAAGCAAGCAAGCAAGCTAGGAGGGAAGCTAGGAGGGAAGCTTAGGAAGCTAAGCATACTCTCTTAGAGAAATGCAGAATGTAAATAGTAAACCAGCCTGGGACAATTAATGTTGGGGAATGGGGGTTACTTAACATTTAAAATAAATCAAATTAACTCCAAACTACTTTCAAACTTTTAAGCACTAACTTTGAAGTACTGTAAAAATGTACATAAAACTTTAGGTGACTCCTTTGAATGATGTAAGTTGTATTTATAAAATCTACATTTCTTCCCCTCATTTCAGTCCTAATATACAAGAAAAGATGGGTCAGTAACTTCATATTCTGCCTCTGAAAGATTGTCCGACCTTGAGTTCTACCACAAAAAAATATAATCATAAACTGATTTGTTAAAATGAAGATAAAAGAAATTATAGTTAATTTCCTCCAAAGTAGATACTTGGAGATGCTATGTGCTGATCCCAGGAATACTACCAATGCTTTGAGAACGACTTGTAGAGAATTTGATTATATTATTTTACAATCAAAACTGAATTTTGGCCCCAAAATGTTCTTCCTTGAACTTACTTTACAGAATCAACTTCAGTGGGCTTCTTTTAATTCAAGTGTATTTTGAAAGATAAAGAATCACACTTATTGAAAATTTGTGCAATGAAGCCAATTTTCTAAAGACCTGAGTATGTCCTTTGGATTCATGAATAATCATTTCATATATAAAAATACCCTTAAAAAATAACATCACTTTTGTTTTTGTATCATCAGATCATTTTCAAAGTCTTCCCACACATAAAAAATGATAGTAATACAGCTGTTGTCTCCCCACCTGGCTTGATCTCCAGGACATTTCCTGTACTAAAGCTTTTGGTTATGTTGCAAAGCAGAGGAAATTCAGAATCTTGCTTGTCCCTCGTTTCCCTCAGCCCCATCAAGTCTCCTTCATTATTGGAAAGGTTAGCTTAGGGGAAAGCAACTTTATTAAAGCAATACATTTCACTTTCTGGAGGCATTCTCTGCAATCCAGACTTTTGGTACACTTTGAGATATAAACTTAGTGAAATGAATATTAAATTAAGGGAACTAGGAAAGATTTGTTGTTGAAAGTCTCCTTTCTCTGTCCCCACCGCCCACCCCCGACACTTCATTCCTGATCTATCCACAAGAAAACAGAAGACTCTACATCTGAAAGACTGCCAGACCTCAGATTCTGTCACACAAAATATGAAATTCTCAAGAGATCAGCTTCTGTATTATTACAGGATAGCAGATGAGAACAAACGAAAATAGGAACTTATCCCTGTATTACACTGCCTGCCTCATTTTAACTGGCAAAATTTATGACCCTTCCCTTAGACGATTATGTCATCATTGACCAAGGCTTTCTGATAAGGATAATGAAAGTCAGATACGAATTTTTAAATTTTTTTCTTTAGTGACTTTCATTTTAAGAGAGCCTTTCATCTGACATTTTAAGAGTGGAACAATGTAACCAAATTATGTATTTATTCATAGTTTCTGTTCCTTTTCTCATGGGTATAGCTCAAAACTTTCCAAATTGTCCTGATAATGAAAGAGGCCATGACCTGAGTGTTTGCTTAGTTTCATATTCCACAGTGAATCTGGAATTAAGTGAGTGGATGTGGTTCAGTGACCAGTTTTCTAATAGTGGGTAACCAAAACACACAGCTTCCTGCTACCATACTTGCCTACACTCCCCACTGGTTTCCCTTTCCCCTACAATCTCACACTGCCTCCCAGTCAAAGGAAATGTCAAAGAGGTCGTCCAGAGAACAAAACTAAATGGCAACAAGCCTGAAAAACCAAGCTCCCAGGATGCTCTGAGTTATGGGAACATTTCAAGATCATTTCAGCTGCAGACCCCAAGGCCTAGATTGGAAAGTGACTTGTTAATATTCAAGGAGTGATTTTGTGACTGAATGAGCATAAAAATCACACTTTTGCCAATAAGACTCTTTTTCCAGGGGAATGACCTTATAAGGTTGAAGTTGGTACTCTTTCTTGATGATTTACCTAAAATCTTAGACTGCAATCTATGAGATCCTTAGGGGTTCCTTAGTCATCGAAGACTTTTAGACCCCCGGTTTCTACCTCAGACAGAATATTTGGATTTTATTTGCACACAATGTACTTGTTGTGGTTTAGATGTGAGATGTCCCCTAGAAAAACTTATGTATTAGGCAATGCAGCAATGTTCAGAGTTGAAATGATTAGATTAAGAAAGCTGAAGCCAAATGCAATGGTGCACACCTGTAATCCCAGAAGCTCTGGAGGCTGAGACAGGAGGATCACAAGTTCAAAGCCAGCTTCAACTCAGTTACTTAGGGAAGACTTCAGCAACTTAGCCAGACTCTGTCTCAAAATAAAAAATAAAAAGAGTTAGGGATGTGGCTCAGTGGTTAAACACCCCTGGGTTCGATCCCTGGTACCACAAAAAAAAAAAAAAAAAAAAAAAAAAGAAAGCTGAAGCTTCATCAGTGTATTAATTCATCTGATGTATTAATCATTCAAATGGACTACTGTGTGGTAATTGTAGACAATTAGGGCACAGCTGGAGGAAGCATGTCACTGGAAGACGTGGGCTTAGACTGTATCTTGTCACTGGCTCCTCTGTCTCTCTGCTTCTGGGTTGCCAGGAGCTGAGCAGCTTTTTTCTGCCACATCCTTGTACCATGATCTTCTGCCTCAACTCAGACCAAGGCAGTGAAGTTCACTGACCATCAACTGAGAATTCTGAAACCATAAGCCCAAAACATTTTCTTCCTTTAAGTTGTTCTTGTCAGGTCTTTTGGTCACAGCACTGAAAAACTGGTTAACACAATACTAGGGGGAAAAAGGAGTATGATGTTGCTACTTTGAAACTTTGAAAAATCCTTAATTGAAATATGCTGCACATCCAACATACCCTCATAAAAACACAGGCAGAATCTGCAAAGAAGTCATTCCTGAGAAAAAAGAAAACATACAAAATGTCTCAAGGGTCCAAAGTTGAAAACATCAATATTGTTCAATTACATGACTTTAGAAGTTGCCTTTTGCTTCTACTTTGCATAGCATTTGTGGTATGCTCAAATTACCCATGAAAAGGTTATTATTGTTTACTTCTAGGCTATGGGTCAAGATGACCAAGAAGAACAAAAAAATCAAGCAAATACAATCCAGCAGCACATTATGAAGATGGATCTAACCAGAGGAAAGACTCAATGAGAGCTCAGGGATGTACTCTGAAGAATAATTTAAATCTGAGAGGCAACTTGAAAAATCTTGGGAAAACAAAAACAGAGCCATTGGGTATTTCCAATCAAATTGTCCTTGGAATATCAAAGAAGTGAGGAAATGCATCTTCATTTTGAATCCCTTGCCTAAATTTCATCTATCTTTTTTAAGTCTTCTCCAGATCATCAAATCTATCAACATAATTGCACAAACCAAAAATCTTAAAATTATTCTTGAAATCTACTTTCATATTCAATAGCTAATCACTCAGCATTGTTCATTCAAAATTAAACATATATTACTAGTCTATCCCCTTTCTTTCTAAACTAGACCTGTACCCTGAAGCAAATTACCATAATCTCTCACTTGGAAAAATTGCAATAGTATTCTTACTGGTATCCTAGCTCCCATTCTTATCTGTCAATTTTTTTGATCACCCAACAGCCTAAATATCTATTAACAAAAACATCTTGTAACTAATAGATGATTCTACTAGTTTCCAGGATACAAGAGCAGTATAAAAAATCATTTGCTTTCTTATATACTAGTAAAAAAAATGGAATTTGAAATTTAAAATAAATTTTTTTCAGTGTAGACAATTTTTATTGGCAGGTGGTAAGAGTGCAAAATAGCAACAAGTCCAGAGGAGTGGAAAAGGAGGTGAGAGTAGGGCTCCCTCGCATGTTAAGAGTCCTCTAACCAAACTAGTGGGGTGGGAGGACTCAACTTGACTGTGAAAATTTTGGCCCAGCACCCACCAAAGCATAAGCTCCAAGGCAAGCAGAGCTTCTCCCCATACAAGGGAAGGGAGGACACACTGGGAGGGGCATGGGCTACATCTTACAGCTGCTCACCTCTGGCCCACTGCACACCCTCACCCCTCAAGAGGAAGTCTTCACAGCTTGGGGTATGGGTTTCAGGACATTAGGCCAAACTGTCCCTCCCAAACCCAGGTGTCTCCCTTATGCCTCAGTTTCTCTTCTCCAAGTGATTAGCCAGGTTGGGCCACCAGACTCTTAGTGGTACAGCCTAACCCAAAGTTATTTTTATTTATGTTACTAGTTAAATAAATAAAATACTTAGGTATAAATCAAACAAGGTATATACAAGGTCTTAGGAGGAAAACTACAAAATGATGGAGGAATTTAAAGAAGATCTAAGTAAATGGAAAGATATTCCATGTTAATTGATAAGAAGACTCAATATTATCAATATTTCAGTTCTTTCCAAGTTGATATATTGAGATTGCAGATTCAATGCAATCCCAATCAAAGCTCCAGCAAACTGTTTTCTAGATACTGAAAAATAAACTCTAAAGTTCTTATGAAGAAGTTAAAAGACATTCAAAAGCCAATACAATATTGAAAAAGAAGAACAAATTTGGAAGACTGATATTTTCCAACATAAGTACTATGAAGTTATAGTGATAAAGAATGTGTAGAACTAGTGGAAAAATAGACAAATCAATGGAGAATTTAGAGAGCCCAGAAATAGATGCATGTAAATAGAGTCAACCGATCTTTGACAATGGACCATGGTGCAGACCAATGAAGAAAAGGTCATGTTCAACAAGTGGTGCTACAGCAACTAGACAGTCATATGCAAAAACATCTAGACACACATCTTATACACTTCACAGAAATTAACTCAAAGTGAACTGCAGGTCTAAAAGTAAAGTGTACAACTATAAAATTTATAGAAGATAACATAGAAGAACAACTAGATGACCTTGGGTTTTGTGATGACTATTTTGATACAGGATCAAGAGTATAATTATGAAAAAAAGAATTAATAAACCGATTTCATTATAATTAAAAATTTTCTGCTCTGTAAAAGGCACTTTCAAAGAGTAAAATAAGAGTCACATCAGAAGAAAAAATTTCAAAAAATATGTTTTATTAAGGACTATTATCCAAAAAATATTCAAAGAACTCTTAAAACTTAACAATAAGAAAACAAAACAAATCCCGCCTTATTTTCTTTTCTTTTTATAAATTTATTTATTCTATTTAGGTATACATGACAGCAGAATGCACAAATGGAGCACAGCTTTACATTTCTCTGGTTGTACACAATGTAGGGTCACACCATATGTGCAGTCATACATGTACCTAGGGCTATGATGTCCATTTCATTCCACCATCTTTCCCGCCCCCATGTCCCTTCCCTTCCCATTCCTCCCCTTTGACCAAAATTCCTCCCTTCTTCCCATGCCCCCTCCCCTATTATGGATCAGCATCCACTTATCAGAGAGAACTTTCAGCCTTTGGTTTTTTGGGATTGGCTTAATTTGCTTAGCATGATATTTTCCAACCCCATCCATTTACCTGCAAATGCCATGATTTTATTCTCTTTTAATGCTGAGTAATATTCCATTGTGTATATATACCACAGTTTCTTTATCCATTCATCTATAAGGGCTTCTAGATTGGTTCCACAGTTTAGCTATTATGAATTGAGCTGCTATAAACATTGATGTAGCTGCATCACTGTAGTGTACTGTTTTTAACTCCTTTGGGTATACACCAAGGAGTGGGATAGCTGGTTTAAATGGTGGTTACATTCCAAGTTTTCTAAGGAATCTCCATACTGATTTCCAGATTTGTTGTCAATTTGCAGTCCTGCCAGCAATGTATGAGCATGCCTTTTCCCCCACATCCTTGCCAACACTTATTATTGTTTGTATTCTTGATAATTGCCATTCTGACTAGTGTGAGATGAAATCCTAGAGTAGTTTTGATTTGCATTTCTCTAATTGCTAGAGATGTTGAACATTTTTTCATATATTTGTTGATTGTATATTTTCTTCTGAGAAGTTTCTGTTCAACAACTTAGCCCATTTATTGATTCGTTTTGTTTGTTTGTTTGTTTGTTTGTTTATGAAGAACCACCCTATATCCCTACTGTTAAATAATCTTGTTTCCATTGTACTACCTTTGATCCTTTTAAGTTAAAGGATACCTTACAAAATAAGATATATAAATGTCAAACAAGTATATGAAAAGATTTTCCAAATCATATGCCATCAAAGATAAGCAAATTTAAACAACAACAAGATGCCACTAGACATCTATGAGGATGGCCAAAATCTAGAACACTGGTGATACCAAGTGATGGCAAGGAGGTGGACTAATAGAAATGTTTGTTCACTGCTGGTAGGAATGCAAAATAAAACATCCACTTTGGAAGACATTTCCGACAAAACTAAAACACTCCTATCATTTGATACAGCCATTGCACTCAGTATTTACATAAAGGAGTAGAGATCTGTGTCCACACAAAGCCTGAAGACAGATGTTTAATATAGCTTGATTGCAAAACCAACCAAGGTATTCTTCAATAGAATTAAGAAAACTGTGATCCAGACAGTGCAGTCTTAATTAGCACTAAAATGAAATACATTATCAAGCCATATAAAAATGTAAAGAAACATTTGATGTAGTTTACTAATTTAAAGAAACTAGTGAAAAAGTATACATACTGCACCATTCCAACAAGTTTAATCTGTACAAAGTCAAAAACACAGAGGTAGTGAAAGGTCAGTTTTGCCAAGGGTTGTGGGGAAGGAGAAGCAAAAAGGCAGAGCACAAAAGATTTTTAAGAAAGTAAATGTAATCTATAATACTATCATGGAGGATGTGTGCCATTATGCCTTTGCACAAATCCATAAAATATATAATAATAGCAAGAGTAAACCCTAATGTCAACTGTAGGCTTTGGGTGATGTTTTAGTCAGTTTTATGTTGCTATGACCAAAGATCTGACAAGAACAACTTACAGAAGGAAAAGTTTATTTAGGGAGCATGATTTCAGAGGTCTCAGTTCATAGATGGCCCACTCCATTGCTCTGGGCCCCAGGTGAGGCAGCTTATCACAGGACAAGGGCATGGCAGAGGGGAAGCTGCTCCCCTCATGGCAGCAAAGAAGCAGGAAGGTGGAAAGTGCCACAGGGAAGATGCACCCTTCCTGGGCATGCCCCTGGTGACCAACCTCCTCCAGTCAAGCCCCACTTGCCTACAGTTACCCTCTGGTCAATCCATTTAAACTTGGATGGGCTGATGAGTTTACAGCTCCCGTGTTGCAATTATTTTACCTATGAATATTCCAACATCAATACAGGAGGTCCTGGGGAACATCTCACATTCAAACTATAACAAATGATAATGATATGTCAATGTAGATTGCCCAATTATAACAAATATACCACACTGATTGGAAATGTTGACAGGAAAGGCCATGTACCTATTGGTGCAGAGGTATATGGGAAAATTTCTGGACCTTCTCAATTTTGTTGTGAATCTAATACTGTTCTAAAAATTCATAAAGTATAAAATGTATACAGTATACTAAAAAGAAAAGAATTAGAACATCTATAGTTTTAAGTAATTTAAATGCAATAAAGCATTCAAAATCATCACGAATAGCTAATTGAAAAACATTGTCTTAAAAACATTTGCTAGATATTAGTAAAATGTAATGCAAATGAAACAAAGAGTACCTGTGAAAATAATTAGATGGTTGTAGGTGCATCTTTTTATGTTTAAAAATAAAAATGAAGAATTCTCTCAATTCTCATGGTGGAATTAGTCATGAGCTTGCCAAGTATTTCTGCATGTCTTAATCATTTCTCTTCTAAAAATATAATTCACAGAGGGCTGGGGTTGTGGCTCACGGGGAGAACACTTGCCTCGCATAGGTGAGGCACTGGGTTCGACCCTCAGCACCACATAAATAAATTTTTAAGATATATATGTAATTCACAGAAAAATGTCAATTGAAATCACTGACAATTTCAAATTAATCACGAAAAGAAACTTCAACGAAAGTTGCTGGTAATTTTATGAAGGTAAAAATAGAAAGCCATTGTGAATATGGATGCACAGTCTTGTAAATTTATTTAACAACATTCAGTTTTACACTTAAAATGTGTAAACTTTTGTCATATCAATTTTACTTTAATAAAACTGTGAAGAAGCTGGGTGGTGTGGCCCAGTGATAAATCTCATCCTCTGCATGCACAAGGTTGTGTTCAACCTCAGCACCATTTTTTTTTAATTTTAAAAGCTATTAAAAATTGAAAGTAAAAACACACTGAAAAATCAAATACATTCCAGGAAAGCAAAATCAGTGACATAATGATGGGATACAATGAAAACTGATTAAAATTTATAAAACTATACCAAAATAATTCTTTTGATAATCTTGTATAATAGTTAACAAAAAGTACAAATAATATTACTTTCAGTGGACATAAATGTTATTTTAAGATAAAAGATCAATTTTAAATATTAAAAATTAATATTTCATATTAAATCTTAAATATCTCCTTCCTCTACTCTAACAGACTTCCGTTCTCTTGTCTACTTATTTATATTCAATTGGTTCTTTCCACTTATAGATAAAAGTGAAGTTCCCAGCTGGGCACAGTGGCAAACACCTGTAATCCCAGCACTTACGGAGGCCGAGACAGGAGAATTGCGAGTTCAAAGCCAGCCTCAGCAACGTCAAGGCGCTAAGCAACTCAGTGAGACCCTGTCTCTACATAAAACACAAAATAGGGCTGGGGATGTAGCTCAGTGGTCAAGTACCCCTGAGTTCAATCCCTGGTACCAAAAAAAGAAGAAGAAGAAGAAGAAGAAGAAGAAGAAGAAGAAGAAGAAGAAGAAGAAGAAGAAGAAGAAGAAGAAGAAGAAGAAGAAGAAGGAGAAGAAGAAGAAGAAGTTCCCTGTGGTTTAGTTGTATATGCACATAACATGATTTTTTAGAATTTATTTTGCATTTCTTTTCCTTACTCATCCCTCCACTCTGCCTCTCCATCTCCTTCTTCTACACTATTGATCTTTCCTTTATCTTTATGTTATCCTATCTTTCCCTCCCCCTTTCCTTTATTTTACTCTAGCTACCACATATGAGAGAAAACATTAACCTTTGAGTTTCTGAGTATAGCTTATTTCACTTAGCATGATATTCTCCATTTTCATCCATTACCAGCAAATATCATAATCTCATTCTTTTTTATGACTAAGTAGAACTCCATTGTGTGTGTTTGTGTGTGTTTGTGTGTGTGTGTGTGTGTATAGTGATATATCACAATTTCTTAATCCATTCATCTATTGATGGACACTTGGGGTGATTTTCATAATCTAGCTATTGCAAATTTTGTTGTTATAAACATTGAGGTGGCTATATCGCTACAGTATGCTGATTTTGGATATTTTGGGAAAATACAAAGGATTCGGATATCTGGGTCATATGATGGTTCCAACCCTAGTTTTTTGAGGAATCTCTATACTACAGAAAATCTCTCTTTTTTTTAACTTTAATGACTCCTATAACTTCTATCAATTGTTTT